>JZKD02S1672690.1:2088476-2114809 GCA_000966675.3 Picea glauca
CAGTAAGAGGACAGCAAGCGGATACCCGCGCCCAGTGAGAAGTTAGGGCGCGGGTTGCTTGTTTTCAAGTGATTTT
The DNA here is from genome assembly GCA_000966675.3 of Picea glauca. Lineage (NCBI taxonomy): Eukaryota > Viridiplantae > Streptophyta > Pinopsida > Pinales > Pinaceae > Picea > Picea glauca. The sequence goes on from JZKD02S1672690.1 coordinate 2,088,553, forward strand.
TGAGGAATTACTCAGCATGGCTTTGGCTAGGAAGAGGCACGAGTTGGCCTGATGCCAGGTAAACCTGTATGGTGCATTTTAGGGTTATAACATGATGGCATTTCCAATGGGAAGATGAAAATGCCATCAGACTAGACTACATCAGACTAGAATAAGATCAAGCCTCCTATGTTCCTATCCATTATTGGTGTTACTATCCCTACCAAAATGAATCCTAATGGCCCTAGTTGTGATTTTCCAGATAACCCTAATATCCTTCCACTTCTCCCAGTTGCGGGTTTGATGAATTGGTCAAGTTTGATGAAATATAAATTTCATGAGTACGCAGTATGGAAATTACCAAGCGTGTAGAGAGCACCTGGGGGATGGGGGACTCAAGGTTGGTTCCACTGAATTTCAAGCGAGTTTCTTTCATCTAGGGGTCTCATTTTCTTGCTATGGAGTGGTATGCTCAGTCTCCTTCTTGATTCCTCCTGAGATCGAGACTGAATATTATTCGTCTTTCAAAATATCCAACCCTTCTTCATCTTCTCTTTCTTCTATGAGCTCCTCTTCCCATCCACCCATATGGGGACTTATTTATCTAGATACTTCTCTTTCCTACAATCTTAGACTGGCTAGTCTTTCTTGTCTTTGCAACATATTCAACTCTTATTCCTTTCTTTCATCCATTTCTCCTGCTCCTCTTTCTTTCTATAAAACCTCTGACTATTTTACGTCTTTCCTTACCTTTCCATGCTGCCATTTTTCAACAATGGTGGCTATCCTTAGGGATTTCTCATTTATTGTTCTCTTCTCTTTTCGATCCCCCATTTTTCAAAGAACTAGATCTCTCTCTTAGGTAATGAACTTGCCCCAAGATCACCCCACCCCGAGTGCATGGGTTTAGGTTTCCATCTCACACGAGGAAACACTTAGCATCCCCTCTTCCACCAAGAAAAATTTGATCCATAGGGGGATTTACCTCAATAGTCTTATGCGCACCCCCTTCTTGAATATCACTTCTACTCGTGAAAAATATTGGTGATTCTCTCCTGCAATCTTGATAATATATCCTTCCAAAGATGTGTTGACCTAGAAATCCATTGCTCGGGTAATTTGGTGATCTAATCGATGAAGCTCTTTTAGATTCTTTGTATCCCAAATACAACTTTATTTGATGCATTATTTGAACTCTTGTGCTTCTTGTAGCCAATCTACCCAGTGGAATATCTTTTCTGGGAATTCTACCAAAAAAATATCATATTGGTCACTCAATCTTTCTGAATAGAAGATAGACTCCTTCATTGTGTCCCAACTCAAATTTCATACCTCCGCTTCCTTATGTATGAATGCATCACACTTTCATTCCCACCACTTTTGAACATTAAATCTGTGGATCCAAGGAAGCATCCTCCTTACAGGTTCCCTTCTAAAACCAGGTTCTTGGAAACATAACATTTTGTTGGAGCATAGTTGATCAAACCAGGGTCATTCTCATATTACCAACAAAAGGGTACCGATGTAGTCTAGTCTGATGGCATTTTCATCTTCCCGAAAGAGAATAAGTCTCACCTGAAGCACGACCGAGACATAATGAATTAGGAAATGGTAGGGAGAATGCTTGCTCAGATCTATGAGTCATCAAGATTACCACCACTCTTACACAAGATATATTAAATATATCAAATTCTTCAACACCTCATAACCCAAAGAAAAATAATAGAGTTACACAATTCATCATAAAGAACACATAAACATCATGCATAAAAGACAAAATATCATATCATTCTAAGAACACATGAATCATCATGAACAAGGGTGTTTTATTTAAATTTCACTTCCACTAATAGTTTATTATATTATAGATCTTAATCCATATACATGTGAAGCTTACATCAGACATATTGATACTTGATAGGACCAACAAGTACTTATCAAAAAAATACCAGACCATCTAGAATTTCCATCACTAGCTCTACAATAATACGAGACTAGTTCTCCTTACAATTCGTACCTATCTCAGAACTCTATTCTTACTTTTCTTACTTTCCTCACCCTCTTGATTAAAATACTTGGCTACCATCTCTCCTTGTTCCAATACAATTCCTTTTTTTCTTTATTGAGAACCCATGAGTTCTCTTCTCTTCTTGATTATGTTTCAATTGTTCCAAAAACTAAATGTACATTGGCCTCCAACCGTTTTATGTTCCAAAACCTTTTTGTTGCGTGCTATTTCACTCTACCTTGTTTCCCTTATTTTTCTTGGTTTTTTTCCTTTGTGTTATCTTGTGCAACTTCTAAACCTCAAAACAAAGGGTATACCTCAAAACGAAGGGCCCAACAATACCTTTCTCCTGATATTCTAGATGGTGGATTAATTGGTCCTACAAAATATACTGCCCACTTATCAAACACTTTAAAATACTTGAGGTCTTAATGGAATTTGTTGGTTAGATCTATGACTTCTCACTTCTTCTTAGGTTGACCTAGGTTCGGATCTCAGCAAGTTTCCAACAAAACCCTCTAAAAATATCGGTCCTCCTGGTAAACTAGAAGGCAACGTTGTGGACAGGGTGCACAATGTAGTCTCACCCAAGATATCTCTATGAGTGACTGCAATACCCAGATGTTTGCAGTCTAGGAATGAGTGGGGATATCAAAGTGTATTCTATCCTTTATGCATTCAACTTGTTATTGATTCAAGTATTTCCAAGGTTCATTTATCTTTAGATTTATGCATGCATGCTAATACATGTAACTAATCATTCATTCATAAGATAAACATTAACAAAAGGTAAATAATTCAAGAAACATCACATATAACACAAGTTTTACCATGGTTCACCCCCTCATGGAATACGTCCACAAATATTTATCTTCTCTGCTCTTTTATTTAGTCTGTTGCAAAATATGGTGCTGCGCATATTACATATTTAATCATACAATCATATTGAGGTTGAGGAACCTATGTGAGGTAGACTAGATCACCCTAGGCTCCTCATCATGTAACCTAACCCTCAATATATAGATTACTTACTCTTCTACCACCTTATTACAAGAAACAGTCTCTCAACTCCTCAATAATATCGAACTAACTTACTAACAACCGACAACAACAACAACAACAAAAAAAACCCTGACCTAGAACTCATAGGTTCTTATTTATACTATTTATAGGCTTATATCCATTACAATCCTTATCAAAAACCATAACCCTAACATGGTTAGTCTTTCCTTCCTCCTTGCCACGTGGCGTTTCGTCTTGCATGTTTCTTTTCCTTCTTTTTCCACATGTTTATTTCTTGCAACGTGTTGCGCATGCTCCAAAATTAGGTATTTCATCAAAATCGGTTTGCGCCCAAAAATCCCCTAATATACACATGTGGCTCATCTCGAGCCACTTAGGTGGTGTTCCCTCCTTGTACTACTGCCCTGTCTAAACTATGGAGATTTTCTACTAGTTCCTTTCTTTTTTCCCTCATCTGCGCAAAGTTTCCTGTTAGTGCCTCCACCGACTACGCTATTATCTCCTCCTGCATTAATGTTTCTCCCTATTTCTGTGCTTGTGCCATATTGTTATTCTCTTCCTCCAACTGTGCAATCATCTATGTTTCTTGTTCTTGGAGGGGTTCCAATTCCTCTTGTATTTCTTTCTTATTTGTCTGTGCTAATTTCAAATCTATCTACAGGATCTTCAACTCATGTGCACCCTTCAATTTCTTTGTAAATCTCATGGAATTTTGTCACTACTTCATCTCCTATATGGTCGCGTTGATTCTCTCCTCTTGTTGGTCCCACTATTGGACATCTTCATATTCTTCCAGAATAGTCCATATCTGCATGGTCCTATTGAAAAAATATTCTACCTCCCTTCCTTCTTTCTCCATCTTAGCTATTTGGTGTGCATATTGTTGTTCTCTCCATTCTTGGACCTAAGGAGGGATCGCAGGATTAAGCCTTTATTTGAGATCCTTAATTCCTTCTTATATCTGTCAATTTTTTGCAATATGATGTTGATATTCTTCTCTACATTCCTCTTAGGTGCCCACGTGTTGTCTGGCATGTGATCATATATCATCGTTAATACATGTTCTATTTTAGTTTTGCATTGCTTCTCCTCTTGGTTTTCCAACTTTAATTTCTCTACCACTAGCTCTAGTGTGTCCTTGTATGCGCCTGCAATTCTGTCACATTTGTTCTAGCTCACGATTTCACTTCCTATGTGACACTGACTTGCAGTCTGTACAGAGCCTTTATTGGTATTTGAGCTAGTACCAACTATACCTGCACCAAGTCTTTGAGTGGTGTCTGAGTTATGGTTTTTTCCACTTTCAACATGTCTATTATTATTTGGAAGATCGGACTTTCTTGTGATACAGTCTGGATGGTGTCTTCTTCATTCTACACACTCCTATCCTCAGCTTCTATTTTTTTGGGGATCGACTCTGTTACCCTTTCTTCCCTCTGCACTACTTCTATCCGTTTGAATATTTGTTTAATTTTGTATCCTTGATAATTTAGTATTATGGGATTTTCTTATGGGCTTTGGCCTTCTTGCGCTACCTGCTTGTGTGTATGCTTGGACGCTTGGGTGGCATTGTCTCTTTTGGGATGGATGCTGACAAGTTTTCTTGCATTGTTGTGTCCCTCCTTCCTTGTTCTTCCTGCACTGGGGCATTGTCCTTCTTTCCTATTTGCGCATCCTTCTTTGGAGCACTACCCTTCTTCTATTGCACTGGATTTTTACTAGGATCCCCCTACTATGTTGGTTTCTTTGTCACAACGCTGCCCCTTACAGATGTCTTGGACAACCCTTCTTCTACCTATTTTCCCTTGGGAACATCCTTGGTAATGACTAGGATCTTCCAGTCATCCTTCCAGTCTCCCATGGCCATTTCAACTTCCTCTGCAATGATGTAGAATCGAATCTGAATCCATTCTTTCTCTGGATCCCTGTGCTCTTGGATCCACATGTTGTGTTGCATAGCCCTAAAGTTGGCTAACCCTTGATAATGTGCGAACACCTCCAGAGTGATCATCCAAGTGTTGTTGATGTTGTATTGTATATCACTAAGATACCAATCAAAGGTGTTGGAATTTCAACTTGTACACTTTGTTGTTGGGAAAAATACCCTACGAACTAGAAAATTAGGGTCAGACTTGCATGCAAATTTTGACTAAAAATAAATTACTTTTTACCTACAACCCGAGACTTGAACCCCTCTTTCACAGTATATGCATGGAAAAGGACTACTAACCTTGTTACCGACATTCGATGTAGATCCTCCATTGTGCTTTGACCACTTTCTTGCATTGCTCCTTCCACAGATGACCTACAATCAAGACAAATAACAACTATGCATGCATGCTACTTATATACTCAAGGGTTAGAAATCAAGAATAAATTAACCAAACCATAGATAAATCATGCATTGGGATGGGAAAGATATTCTTTTTATTACTTGAAAATGACTCAACTTACAATCAAAACTGAGACCGGCCACCGCTCCTTGAACCTGATCCTGGGCTCCTCTTCGTTTTTCCTCCAACTTCTTTGCATTAAATCTCCTTTGGCATGAGGAAAGGCTAAAGGGTTAGGACAATGGATTACGTAAATGGGTAGAGTTTCTTCGCTGTATTTTTTCCTCTTCCAAATGGTACCCCTACCCCTTCTTTTATAGGCTAGAAGGGGCTAGGGTTTTGGACGAACCCTCGGCCATGCATGGCCGGGAGTTTCAGTTAACTAACCCATAGCTTTTTGTTTTGTTGGAAAATTTCCTTTTTTCGTGCTTTGTTAGGTACACACGGGCTATAGTGGGTCAGCCAGTGTGCACATGCGTGTAGTAATGGGTTAGGGCCCGTGGGCCTTGACACAAGAGGATTTTCAAAGAGTTGTTCAGTAGATTTTTGGCAAAGAAGGGATATGAGTTGGCCTAATGGCAGGTAAGCATGTATGGTGCAATTTAGGGTTATAACACACTTGGTATCCGAAGTGCTTCCCATTGACATGTACCATGCTATGTGACATCATCCTACTCTGTTGTAGAAGTATGAGTTCTAGACAATTAGTGCTATCAAAATAATCAACCAAGAGTAATGGAACTTTGTCCCTAATTCATGCATGTCTTTCAATCATCTACGAATAGGTTCAGTAAGTATGGTGCCCAATTGAGCATGGTGTCATTTGAGCATTGTGTTGTTGTTGTGACAACCCCTGCAGGGACTTCATCCTTGCAACATTTGCGTAATATATTACATGTCGTTAATTTTGTGGCCATCTTGGTGGTTGTGTCACTAATCCATTTTATGATTATTTAACGCGAGCCTATTTTCGTCCCATATGTCTTCTTCATCTCTTCTGTGAGAGCCTTGTATTTGGTTTTATCTTCAAGGTATTGTGAGAGACTCTTTCCATTTGACGGAAGGACTGCGATGAATGTGACGAGCTCTACGTTGATTGAGATAGGTTCTTTTAGCCATAAAATTTCTCCATGGAGGACCTCCATCAACTTCTTGATGTAGTCGTTCACCTCTTTCCCCATGCCAAAGTGGGGAATCTATAACAAGTTCAATATCCTTGTGTTCTCCAATCCTATCACCCATTTCTTTGGATGAAATATTGGGTCTCTGAATGGCCCTTCTCCCAAGCTCTCCATGTACACATGCGACCCAAATTGTGGGAATTTTCTATTGTCCATCACATTATGTTCTATGTACCACAATGTTTCATCCCAGCCTAGTAAATTTGGCTTGGCCTGCACCCCCTCTGGAATGTGTAGCAAGACAATGGAGGCATCTGTCTGTGTACACGGGGAACGCACAATGGGCTGTTTTCCCTTTCTCTTTACCGATGCACTACAGGTTTGAGCCTTTGGTTCTCTATCTACCCCACCCGACTCTTGTTTCCCTGTGATATATTTGATATGTACATCCTTCAAATGTGATGACCCCACCACAAGTTTTGGTATTATATCGTCAAAATCTGTTCTTTCTCTATCACTGCCATTTATTTTGTGGGTTTCTTAAGCCCTGGAAGGTTTCTTTGGGTTTCTTGTGGTTCATGGGTCCTTTCTATGCGCACTTTCATGCAACTCAATATCCATCCCAACCATCATCGAGGCCTACTCTTCTTCCTCGACTAGTGTGGAACTCACTGGTTCAACCTACAGTGAGGTAATTGCATCAACATCGATGATTCCCTCTCTTTTTGTAAATTCCTACTCTGCCTCTGCAGTTTCCTACGGTGACTTGTTGCTACTACATGTTTTTCATGTTGTTTGGCTTGGTGCACCAACCTTTGGAGGTGCCATTGTGGGTAATTATTTATTCCCTGATTGAGCTTCAACTTCTATGATCTGCAACCTTTCTTGTTCGCCTTTCATCTTCATGCTCCTAAGCTTCATGGGTTTGCAAATGCACAATAAGTCTTGTTTGGCTTGCGTTTTCACTTTATATAGAGGGTGTCATAACTGCCCTAAATATTCTCATAGAAGCTTCTTTGGTTTTTATTAATGTTGTGAATATTTTCGAGTACACTTCATTCAGTTTCATAAATGCCCAATTCACGCCTTTTCACTCCGGCGACCAGTTTTTTCCTTTTCGACCATCGACCCCTTTTTTGGTGCGATGCACTTTTTCGGTGTGCCATACATTTCTGTTGTGACTTTCCCTTAGTGTGTGGTGTTTTCTTTCTGTCAAACAAATGTTGTGCAAGGTCACTTTTTCTTTTTGTCGCTCTGATTTCACTATCTACTGCGCACACTATTTCCCATTATTTTGTATTTTCTTTCTTTTCTAATTTGGTATTTATTTTTTCTTCTTTTTCTCCTTTTTATTTCTTTTTATCAATTTGTTTTCCTAATCTATGTTATATTTACACTATATACATGTCTTTCTAAGTGCACTATAAATTTTAAGGGTTAGTAGGTTGACTGTCCCTGTACAATTTCAATCGACTACCATTGATCATTCCTTTCAATTTTTTTACTCCCAATTCTTTTAGCTGTACATATCCCCCATCTATGACAATATTTACTTCATATTTCCCTAGCCAACACATTCTAAACTTATCAGGATGTTGAAAATTTTTATTGTCATAGAGCAAGACTAGGTATCCCGCCTTAAAAATATTCTTCTTAATATGTTTTTCATGCCAGGATTTGTCTCTTTCTTTAAATACTTCCTAGTGAAATCCTGTCCTATTCCATTTCCATTAGTTGATTTAACCTTTCCTGTGTTGCGCCTCTTTCTATGATGTTGGTCATTGTTGGTATGTGCAGACTGGTTACTAGAAAGTTTAATGGTACTACTTCTTCCTGCCCATACACCAATCTAAATGGTGTATGTCTTGTCAAATTCTTACATGTGGTCCTATATTTCCATAGTATTGTTGGTATCTTCAAGTCCCAATCATCCCTGTTGACATTGCAGATTTTAGTCTAAGCATTTTCCAAAATCTTATTGAAAGCTTCTACAGTTCCATTTTCCTGAGGATGATATGGTGTACTCTTCTAGTGATAGACTTCAAACTCCTCAGTCCTAGACATGATGGTATCATTGATAAAATGACTGCCCTGGTCACTCATCAAAATCTTGGGACATCCAAAGATGGTGATCACTTGCTCAAAAAAGAAGTGCGTTGTTGTTTTTGCACTACAGTCTTTGAATAGTGCTGCTTCTACCCATCTTGTTAAGTATTCAGTCGCGGTAATGATATATCTATCTCCTGACCTTTTTTTGGTGGATTAATAGGTCCCACAAAGTCCATTTCCCATTTTTCAAATACCTGCAGAGTCACTTATGGTCTTAGAGGCATTTCATCCCTTCTATTGGGTTTTCTAACCCTCTAACATACATCACATTACAAACAATATTCCTTGGCATCTTTATGTACTGTTGGCCACCATAATTCTGTGCGCAATACCTTCTGCATGGTAGATTTACTTGCATAGTGTCCTCCAGCTATACCTTCATGAGATTCTACTAAAATTCTGGGCATTTCATGTTCCAATACACACCTTCTCAAAATGTTGTCTGTGCCCATTTTGTATAGATGTCTTGCAATAATTTGATAGTCTACAGCTCCGACTACCATATTTTTGTTCTATGCAGTGCTAAAGTCTTGTGGCACAATCCATGTGCTTAAGTATTCAATAATATCAATGTAGTATTCATCAGCTACCTGTATGGAAAATAATTGGGCATCAGGGAAGTTGTCTTCCAAGTTATTTTCTCCATCTTCTCCTGCAGCTTTCGAGGATGCTACTCTGCTTCTTGTTGAGTCTGTTGCAACTGCACTTCTAGATTCTCTGTGCGAATGGAAAATTATGACCATTGACCTTGGAGTAATTCAATCTGATGCTCCAACTCTCCTACGTCACTGGATTCTGGAAGTTGGGGTGAAACCTTCCGTATTTTCGGCTAGGCTTCAATAAGCCTCTCCTGAACTCTTTCCATTCTATGCTCCACCTGGATCTTTTCGTTTTCTTCCTATTTTTTGCACACTTGTGCAACGAGCGCTTCCTCCATTGTGAACTTTGTAGAACTTTTTTCCTGTTGGAGCCTCTGCTCTAGTTTATCAATTGAGGCTCTAATCATTCCGACTAAGTGCGTTGTTGGCCACTATGCAAGGTCAATAGATGAAGGGGTGACGTCCTTGGGTGCTCGGACCTGCAGTGGGATTCAACTGGACATTGAATTTTTTGAGGGAGTTTCTACCTCCTCCTCTCCTATATATGGTCCTTGCACAAGCCTCAACCTCAACGCTGATGACAGGAGAATTAGAACCTCTATTCTGGCCAAGTACATTTGCAACAACTATGTGCATTGTTGAGGGTTTTGGAGAACTAGCTCCATCTTCTCCTGTGCTCATGTTGCTCTTTTCCCTGAATTTGTCTCTGTTCCTTCTAAACCTCTGATATCACCACCTCTTTATGTGCCTCTTCTTATGGATTTGTGCTTCATATGGCACCCTCAACCTTGGATATTGAGGAAATTTGTTGGGTACTTTGGACTTGTGGCTTCTCGATTGTTTGGATCTTTGTCGAAGATGGAGCATCCTTATGCTACACAAAAGGTACAATATGTTGGTCCTGGGCTTCAGGGTTCGGGCCAGTCAGTTGTAGTCTCTTCCCAGGTACTTGTGGATTTGGACTAGGAAGTTCTGGTCTTTACTCGGGTAACTTTGGGGGATTGAGTTGCATGGGCTCCGGATCAATGGTTTGGGGTGGACTTTCAATTTCTTGAGGTGGCGACTGGGGTTGTGGTGATGATGGAGGGTGCTTAGAGATGATGGTGGATGGATGGGTGTTAGGCTCAGGGTCACCCTGAATACATATGATAGGAGTTGCTCGAACTAATGAGCGAGTGTGGGGGACGGAGGATGATATGGGTTGGGGATTCAAAACCTTTCTCGGCGAGATCCTCATCTTGGTTTTCTTGGCTACGGGCTATGTGATGTATGCATCACTAAGGATTTTGTTGACACCCTTATCTATCAAAAAAAAATTCTCTAGTAGTTATGGGAACATCGGTAGTCAAGGGATTACACAAGAATGGGGATCACAACTACTAGTCGAGGGATTACACAGGCTTTCTCACTCTGCAGAATTCGTAAATCTCTAAGTGTGTTCTGGGAAAAAATGTGTCCTACAACGAGTTCTCAAAGCTTTATAGTCGGGATTAGCTGGCAAGTTTAGTAATAATTGTTATTCATCATTACCCTATAGACGCAACTTGGATCTGATTTGTCCGATGGGACTGGTTAATAGGGTAAATCTTATTGGGCGATTCTAGCATTTACTATGAAAGTTGGATAAGGACGTGGTCGATTTCATACCTTACTGTTTGACGGATGAGAATCTTGATGCGAACACTGATGGAATCTTCGCATATCGCAGCTTTATGGATTAACTGAATTCAGATGGGGTACCGTAGCAGTAATAAAGGTTGTGACTAGATTGGGTTTGTGTCACACATGGACTTAGATTGCATTCAGATTCACTCTCCCTCTGACTACAAAGGGGTCCCTGTCATATTAATGACAGTCATTAATAGGTTCTTGACGCTTCTGATCCTACACTACTGAGTAATAATTTATGCATCAAACAACACTTAGACAGAAAAATAAATGAACTACATATCGCGACGCAACACTACACACACTGATTTTATTAACTGAATTTATAGAAGTTGCAGAAAAAATCAAATCTAACTACTATACATGCTCCTTTGGACTAGATAAATAGTCCTTTAGCTCAGTTATGAGACATATAGGGTTTTAGGTGAGCACGATTAACCCATTTTGGTTGCATCATACCATCCAGTTACGCAAGTCTCACTGCTCTAGAAGGTCGGATCTCCACAACTATAAATGGTCCCAACCAATGCATGTGCAAATTTCTTGGATTCTTCTGGTATCGATTGTCATAGAGTAGGACCTTGTCTCCTTGTGAAAATACTTTAGTATTAATGTGTTTGTCATGAAAATATTTCTTCCTTGCTTTCTCAACTGACTGATGGAAGTTTTCTAAAAACCTGGTCTCTTCAATCTCTTGTAGCTCCATGAGTCTCTGCACAACTGATCCTTCCTCTGACATGTGTGTGATCTGTGCAATGTACAAACTTGGAGTAATGAATTATGTAGGCACCATAGCTTCTTTCCCGTAAACTAGTTGAAATGGAGTGTACTTGTGAAGTTTCTTTGTGGTTTTCCTGTAAGCCCATAGTACTGTTGAAACTCTGTCATCCCAATCTTCCATGTTTTCACAATAGACCTTCATTAACCCTCTCTCTAAAATATTTTTAAATGCCTCTACTATTCCATTGACTTGCGGGTGGTAGGGGTTACTTTTATGATGTTGGATCAAGAACATTGTTGTAATATTTTCTATGGTACTACTGATAAAATGAGTTCCCTGATCAATGGTCAAACTTCTATGACATCCAAATCGAGTGATAATATTTTCAAAAATGAACCTAGAAGCAGTATCATTCGAACAATCTTGAACAGTTGTTGCCTCAACCCAATGTGTAAGGTAGTCAGTTGCGGTAATAATGTACCTAGCCTTTGAATGCTTAGTTGTGGGGTTGATCAACCCAATAAATTCAACCACCCACTTCTAAAATGATTGTAGAGCTCAAACTGGTTGAAGTGGTAATTCATCTCGTCGTGATGGATTACCCACCATTTGAAAAGCATCGCATGATATAGCATATTCCTTTGCATCCTTGAAGAACATGGCCCACCATAGTCCAGGTTGGAGAAATTTTTGTTCAGTGGCCTTTCAACCCACATGACCTCCCACAACTCCATTGTGGCATTCCCACAGTATATCATGTCTTTCATGATCCAAGATACATCCCCTGAGGATACTATCTAGTCCCAATTTATACAATTTCCCTGCAATCAATTGATAGTCCATTACTCTAACCACCATATGGTGTTTCTGGGTTGCGAAATATGTTTCTAGGCAGGCTCATGTACTTAATAAAACTGCTATGTCTTCTAGGTACTCTGGTATAGCCTCAACCTAGAACATGTTTTCATATGGGAGCTAATCATTGACGGCTCTGCCACTTTCCCCTGACTCTAATATAGACAGGTGATCAAGCCCTACGTTACATCTTCCAGGCTTAATGATCACTTAAAGAAAATTCCTGAAATAGTAGCAACCATCTACAAATTATCCCTTCCAACACAGGTTTATTAACTAGATATTTTAATGTAGAATGATGAGTAAAGAACTTAAAATGATAACCTAGAAAATAATGTCTAAATTTACGCAAATCACAAATAATAGCTAAACCCTCCCTTTATGTCATTGTATAGTTTTTCTCACCTTGTGACAACTTCCTGCTCGAAAAATAGATAGGATGATCCATGACACCATCTATTGGTTGCACTAATATAGTTCCCAAGGAAATACATGAAGCATCTACGTGGATGTGAAATTCATTTTCCCAATTTGTAAATATTAGCATAGGTGTTGTGTTGAGATTCTCCTTTATGGTCTCGAACGCTTTATCACATTCTGGGGTCCATTGGAACACTTCGGCCTTCTTCAATATATTTTCGAGAGGTGCAGTGATATTTTGATATCTTCTCACGAACCTGCGATAGTACCCTGTGTGCCCCAACGTGGAGAGAAACTGCTTAGCACTCGTAGGTGGCAGAATGTTCACAATAACTGCAACTTTGGTTGGGTCTACCAGTACTCCCTCTTAGCATACTATGTGGCCCAAAAATTTTCCATGTGGCACACAGAAGATTCACTTTATGAGGTTCAACGATATCTACAATTCTCTACATCTGCCAAACATCAGACATAGTAGTGCTACATGTTCCTTGAGCAGACTGTATATCATCCAATCATCCATATAAACTTCTATAAATTTGTGAATAAATTCTCGGAACGCTGCTATTATAATCCTGGAGAAAAATGCAGGGGCATTCTTTAGGCCGAATGGCATCACATTGTATGCAAGTGACCCCCATTATGTTATTAATGTGGTATCCATTTTGTCCTCTTAGCAATCCTTACTTGGTGATACCCCAAAAATCCATCTGTAAATGAGTAAGGCTCTTTTCCCACAACCTGTTCTATAACCTCATCAATAAAGGTGTTGGAAAAGGGTCATGCACACATGCAAATTTAAGTCTTTTGTAGTATACACAAACCCTAATATCCTTTGTATCTTTATTTCTCTGGATAACTATTGGGTTGACCCATTGTACTTCTTCCACTACAAAAATAATTCGAACTTCCATCATCTTTTCTATTTCCCTATTAACCTTCTCTTTCACTCTGGGGTTAAGGTGGTGTTGAGCTCTCAACACACCCTAAAAAAGTCTCTGACAAACTCTACTTTTTGGGTACCACTTATTGTTTATTTCAGAACAATGTTGTTTCCACTTATCTTTGTTTTCTACAATTTCTCCTTGATTCTTTAAAAGTTTCCATGGACATGTTGAAACCATCACAACTTAAAGGGAGTAACATATGACTAAAGAATCAACCACTAAGTCATTTCACCTGAAATGTCCAAATTTCGGCACTTGGAAGAATCAGAGGTGAAAGAAAATCATCCTAGAAAACTAAGGACGTCGATCATCGGTTTTCATCGGCATCAGTAAATGGGGAGTTGTTCTTTCATAATAAGCATTTCACAAGAAATTTGTCGATGACCGACTTCATTCAGCATTGGTAAAATGTGAAAGGAAATAGTCATTTGCAGAGAAAGGGAGGAATCACCGATGGCCGATCCAGTAAAAATAATTTAGTATTGGTGGTTTTTTCTTTTGTAAAGAGTATCAATGAAGAATCCCATAGCTCAATGTCGATCCCCGACTTCCCCTTTCAGAAAATGACATGATGGGATGTTTTAGCTCTAAATATATGCTAGATACGATGCATTTAATTGATTGATTAATTCCAAGATCCCACATCAGTCTCTAGTATGTGCGCAAAACCCAATGACCGTTTTAACCTGTAGATACAATGCATCTCCCTCTGCGCCTCTGCTATCAACCTATGTAAAATTGATTATAGGTAATTGGTGGTAAGTAATTTAAATTTCATCCCATTACTTGTATTAACAACTTGATGCAACTGGTAAGTTCTCTCTCATTATATTACCCTGAATTATTATGAGCCAGAGCATTCTGTGTGAAAAGAGGTCCGGAACATCCAGAGGAGCGAGACGAATAGTCCATAGAATGCTTCCAAGGTATAGTGAGTATTAAGCAATAGAGTTTAGCAAGCATACCGATATGTACCAGTCTAGTTTTGATTTCATTTCACATATAAATATTATTCTATGTGTTGGCCCTAATTGAGCATCTTCGGGTGTAGGAACGATGCATCCAAAGAAACCCACCACCAGGAAATCTCCTAGAATCCGAAAGTAGCAAGAATCAGAAACAGGAGAAGGCTCCTCCCTAGCCGTTGCAAGAAAATTGGAATTCACTTCCAAGCCAACACCCATCATCAAGACGATCACCAAAGAAGCCTTCGCTCAGCCCCCGGCCTTTGGGGACACATAGGCGAACATTGGGACCAAGAATAAATTCCCATGATGGGAAGATCTATTCAAGGAAATCAAGCATGAAGAATTTCCCGAATATGCCCCACATAGCGATCCTCACATGAGGAAGTTGGATGATGATGTTTTCGTCAACATCCACAAGGATTACCTACACATGGTGGAGAGCATGACTCTGGTATTCCCTTGCATTGAACTTTTGAAATGGATTATTGATCACAATGATGCACATAAGTGTGTAATTAATGATGATAATGGTTAAATCATCAGGGTTTTACTCCTAGTAGAAGTCCAAAGGTATTACAAGCTCAAGGAGCCAGATGAACGTTTGAACAAGGATTTTGTTGTGAACTTTTATTCGAAGCACAACACCAACAAAATCATGGTGTCCTAGTGGAGAGAAGACAAAAAAATCACTAACTAAAACTCTGGCTGGTACCCGAAAGCCAACCTTAGACAACCTTATATCTATCTAATGGCTCTCCTTTGTCGGTTGCATGGAGAAAAATATTGCTCCAGGTTTTCGGAGGCATGGATTCCTTTGGCCTATACTGTCACCGTCTCTGGAACAAGCTTCAAATGGGGTATGATCATCTCCAAACAACTTAGCACCTGCATTCTACAGGATTAACAGTCGAAGGAATGAGAAACTCCTGCCTTCTACATGATGTCTTATCTATTGGACATCATTTGTGCAAGAAATGTCTTCGCAGGAATGAACCTGAGCTGGCATGCTTCTGAGCTCCTTGTCCATGTCTATTTTATCATCTTGTGGGAGAATAGGTATGAAATATCCTAGTCTCTCATTTGCGACCAATTTATTGCACCTATTCATTTCTTACTATTCAAGAAAGAGTGCCCAAGCTTGTCTGATGCGACCAAAAAGGGTATATCGAAAGTTGGTCACTGGTACCTGAACGAGTGTGAAACCTACATTATGGTTTTCAGCGTCACATGAGCACCACATTTTCTACCTATATATGTCCTCGGCCGACTGGTACTAGGGGAAATATGTTACCAAACTATCTTGCAGGGTTACAATGACACGTTGGTGAAGGATAAGAAACAGGGATTCATACCCTATGGGTTTCATATCGTCTTCTACCAGGTTAAAGACACTGCATAGGCCAAACAAGAGGGATTAAGTCAATTGGAATTTTGGTTCTAGACAGGATGTTTTTGCAAGCATGGTCCCAAGGGTCTGGTCTCAAAACATGCATCACAAGTATCATCCTGTTGGCCTTATGCCCACGACCAGTTTGAGGATGAAATCTTCACTGAAAATGCTCAATATTGGGATGAGGTGGTGGGAAGAATGGTTGACCCCAGAATAACCAAGTTCAAGGCCATGAGTTGGGAAGAGAAAAGGACATCCTTGGATGAAAGAGCTCAAAGAGTGGAAGAAATTATCAAGACGAGGGAAGAAAGGGTAGCATTCGAAATGGCATAAATGATGGAATCTCTCCAGGAAGCCCCTGTACAGAACTGGAATTTTATCGAAACTCTAGGTGCAAGGGAAAGAGGGACACTATTGTTCCAACATGCTCAACAAATAATGGATCTGGCCCTCTTATCAAGCGTTCCGACTAGTAACCCGAAAGAGAGCCTGGTAGGGGTAGGTGGCTCTGAGCTCATAGACCTAGGTAACATCAACAATTCAGATGACCCTCAATCTGCACTGCCTCCAGCCAATTCACCGGCAGGTGTGACAACTCAATCGAATTTGGGCCAGGTGTCGATCGAAACTAGTGCGCCTAACCCTCTGTTCGAGTTCATAGATATATACAGTGATGATGAGAGTCTGGAGGCATCTCAGAAAACCTCTGTTCATGTAAAAAAAGAAAAAGGAGCCAAAAGCGTCTTAGATATAGAAATGCCCAATGTGTCAGAGACCTGAGCAGGTAGTCCCAAGGATAAGTCAAAATTAGATGTGTCAATAGAAAGATCCCCGCAGAAGGATGTCGGTGATACCACGGCTAGAATAGAGGAAAGTATTGAGCTCACTCCTGACACATCCATTCCACTTAATACTCAGGTCCCCAATAAACATCAGGAAGAGGTCGAGCCTTCAGAACAAAATAAGGAGGTTCAAGAGTTTGATCTTAAACAAATATATACCACCGACTGCTCAAGAAACACACTTACATGGGGCGACCAAAAAATACCAGAGATGGTAGATGAAGTGGCAGACATCTGTGCGATCTCCTATGATCAAAATAGAAAGTCCATTGTGTAAAGGACTGCTAATAAGAGAAATATTACTGTGGATCGTTCTATTTTGGTTACCACAGAGGAAAGCTTGATCAACACAGTAGATGCTTGCATGTTTGAACTAATAGGCGTGGGAAGAGCCCTCTCTAATTCTACCCAGGATAGGGCAAGGACGGATGAAAGAGAACTAGTGGATACTCTGAAGGAACTGGAACAACTGTGCCATATTTTTGAGTATTATAAAGGTGCCACACAGACTACGACATATTTGAAGAGTGATTTTTCAGGAGTTTACAATGATTAGAAGAAAGAAATAACTCTGTTAACTAAAAATATAATTGAATTCCAGGAAGACACTCTCATGGCTCTCACAACATGCAAGGAGATGGAACGATGGCATGAAAGAGCACAACAAGCAGTAGAAAGGCTCGAATACATTGAGGCAGTCCAATAGGTTCAAGAAAAGGAAGAACATGGCATTCGGCTATTAAAAAAAAATAGCCTCGACTGCATAAAGAGATCCATAGAATACTGAAATAAGATGTCCTAGGATCCAAGAACATAAGAAACATGCCAAGTGCCAGAAGCACTGGGATAAAATTAATAAAGTAATGAAAGATATCAAGCTCCTTGAGTTTGGAAACCCCAGTGAGTTTATCGACATAAGAAAAATGCTCAAGATGTATGTCGAACAAGACTCCCCATGGATCTAAGAGTGCGCGAAGGTAACCGATGCGAGGCTGGGACAGGTGCGACAATTCACATAACACTCGATCAGAGCTAAAACCATGTTGTAATAGTTGGATTCCACCTTGATAAAATACCGAGTGCATGCAACAGACATCAGAGTGATATATGCAGCCCCAATGGAACAACACAAATTCTCATGGGCCCATACTTGTGAAGAACTTTTTATCAAATGGTCCGATTATGAAAGAATCCACCCTTTTCAAGAAACAAATCGGGTGGACTATTGAAATACTGTCAGATAATGATGCCACATGGAAATTTTTTATTAGCTCAAATTGTGTTTTATCGTTAGTTACTGTTAAGACTTTATATTATGAATAGGAACATCGACCGATGGTCCAAGAGGTCGATGGTTTGTTGCAAGAACTCTTTTCTTTCTAGTTGTTATGAATTATTTTTGAGCTGCTAAGAATGAAGAAATCCTTCTGGACTAGAGAAGAAGTTGTTTTCATCATATGCATGTGTAATTGAGCCTGGAGAAGAACTATTTCCTATTCATTTCATGAGCAGATGTAACAAGTAAGAGCTAGCAAATATATTGTCAAGTTATCTGGTGCAATTGTTTTGTTTTTCTTTTCTATAATGATGGAAATGATGAATCGTTGTGTGGATGTATGATGAAGGATTATGGTAGATGAGTTATTTTGCTTGCTATTGATCTTATCATATAACTATTTTCTTCTAATTAGTATTCTCATAGTAATTGGATGCTCAGATGCTTAACGTATTATTACTAGGCCTATGGTATAGGATTATCGTTTGCATGTTTGAGCAGCGGGTTATCCCAAGCTCAACCTCTTCTATAGTAGTTAAATTTTCTCTCATCTTGTTTTCTTGGATAGTTTAGGTTAAAATCTCATCTAGTGATCGAGTGATCACACAGTTAAAGTATTATTACTAGGGTTGTGGTAAGAGATCGTTGTCTGCATGCTAGAGTGAGGGTTATCCCGAGCCCAACCTTTCCCAGTATTTAGACTTCCTTATTACTGTGTGGCCAAGTTGGTTTATGTCGTATTTTTCTCACATTTATCCTAACTAAATAGAAAATACCAAAAGAGAAAATCCCGACTGAAGGAGATGCCTCCACAAGAAAACAAAAAGCCCATCGATTAAATTGGTCGAATCACGAGATCTGGAGAACCATTCCAATCACAAATGACACATAGTCTAATTGGGCCTCGGTGGTGGGTTTGGTTCCTACTGTTGAGTTAAGGGGTTTAAGATCCATCAATAAAATTGGCGCTAGAAGGAGGGCCTGATAATGAATGGTTGAATATGTAAGTTATATGATATTCCGAACAACCTATAGATTTGTAATGACCCACATGCATGGATATTCATCCAACAGACAACCCACCTTTACCGAGTACTCCCAAAGAGGATAAATCATCCCACTCTGAGGAAGGATATCTTCACCCCAAAATACCTTACACCCTCCCTCACGAGGAAGTGAATCAATTTAGAAGGATTACTAGAGCTTACGCCCGACAAATCAGAGCGTTGCCTATCACCCTCATCCTCCCTTGAAGAAAACAATAAGGAAAATAGTGGTCAACACTCTCAATGAAGTTTTCAAACACTCCATTGAAGACTTAATAGACTTCGCGATCACCGAAATCCAAGAACCTCTTGACCTCATACCCGAGACGCCATTCGGCGACATCTTTGAACCTAGTGATCTTTCAAAAGAGGAAGAACCTAACTTTGACTCTAAAGATATGGAAGAGAAAAATGATCGTGAGGAGGAGAGAGAGGTTCCACTTCAAGGTGACCTACCTTGGTTGGTCGGGGACGCTGTGGTCGTCCTTAGATGAATACACAATCTCCCTAGGCACCCAAAAAATCTTCTCCCCAAGTATGATCCTGAGACCTCAGGATTGCTCGAAGATCATATCAAGAAGTTCATACTCACAATTAGGCTTATGACCATTCAACATGAAGATGTAGTATGCTGAATTTTCCTTTACACATTTGAGAACTTGGATTCCACTTGGTATTTTAACTTTCTAGTAGGATCCATAACCAGCTGGACTAAGTTCCAAAAGGACTTCCTAGACAAATTTTCCGAAGAAACTACCATGGGAGCCCTTATGGTTGAATTGTTCATAGCCTCCATGACCACAAAGGAAAGGGTCAAATATTTCAATCAAAGATTCACGACTATCCTAAACATGTTTCGGCCCATGGAAAAACCAACTCAAGAGTTGAAAATCAAGGTCTATGCTAACGCTCTTCCAGCCTCTATTTCCATGTTCATTAAAAGAGTTGCTAAGCAAACCCTTGCAGAGAATTTTGAAGAGACCAAGATGATAGATTTCCATATGAAAGGGTGTAAATAAGGCCAGGCATCTCTAGCGAGAAAATAAATCCAGCCCCCTCCTAGGAGAGGAATCCTCTTGGTTAGACCACCCGGGAATTTGGTTGAACCAACTCCCGATAAGGGTAATGGGGATATATAAGTCCTGCAACACATGTTCAAGAAAATATCAAATAAGATTATAGATATGAAAAGAACTGCGGGTGAGGGAAACCAAGGCCAGAGACCCTTTAAGCCTTTCTTTAAAAGAAAACATCCTTTCAAAGCAATTGAACCTCCCCCAACCAACCTAAACATTGACTTAGGGAATGTCGCATTTGATTCTTTTTGTACTTACCACCAAGAGAACCACTCAGAAATAGAATGTCCTTAGTGGGTCAACACCATGAATTTAATGGCCAATCATTTTCTAGGAAAAGTGTCTTTGACTGAACCACTCAACAATTTGGCCTATAAAATTGCCAATCAGGAAGAGGCTAACCCACCACAAGACACGACCATGATGATATGGGATCCTGACATGATCACATCTTCAGATGATCTGTCACGACCCACATAAATATCAGTGGTACAAACACATAGTAAGGGTCAACCCGGCCCAAAAGATACCAATACCACCCGTGTCTCACAAATTAAATTAACTCTCGATCACCTGAGAATGTCTGTCGCTCCCAGTAAAAAGCCTCTAAGCATCCATACATGGGAATATCCTAAGCTATATTATAATGTAGTCGAAGATTTGAAGAAGCTGAAAGATAATATATCAGTTATTGACGTATGTAGAATCCCTCAGTAGAAAGACCTTCTGTTGCAGGCTCTAAGTTCAGTAGAAAACCCGACCACCAGCGACAATCGAGATAAGAATCTACCCCTCACATATTTGGCAAGCAAACCAATGATAAACACCTGCTCAGAAGGCAAGAAGGAGAGAAATTTCTTGCCTCCTTTCCTTTTAACGTTCGAAATCTTCAATAGGAATCTTCAAAATTATCTGGTAGATTCTGGAGCATCTTCTAATGTCGTTCCCTTGGCTATTTGTAATAAACTAAGTGTTTTCCCTCTCAAAAGTGATAAGAATGTTATACAACTAGAAATAACCCAGGTCAAGGTTATGGGGGAACTCAAATATGTGATGATCAGGATAGCGACACACCCTAGTTTCGTGCAAGTGATTGATATCATTGTAGTATATATCCCTGTGAAATATGGGCTATTATTGAGCCAATATTGGTCCAAAAATCTGAATGGATACTTTAGTAATGATTGGGCACACCTTTGGCTACCACTGAAAGGATACAAGAATATGATCTGAATCAATAGGGAGAGGTATCTGAAGCATACACTCACCAATCTGGAAGCCCCTAATGAACCAGCCTCCATGGATCTTCCCATATTGGGTAATTATTCTTGTGACTCCTACTTTGGGAACTTCCCTCCCCTCATATATAATGTTCCACTTACCCAAAACTTCAAGCTTCATTTCTAGGAGAAATCGTCGATGCCGACAGAATATTCTCTCTTTTGTCAAAACCCTGTGCTAGGTCGGGTGGAAGGAAGGGGTGGACAACATAACATAAATAATGGTGAAGGAAGGAATGATTGTCATTCATGTATTTGGACCCTCTATTTTGATGGATCCAAGTCACAATAAGGATCAAGAGCGGGGTGTATTCTAATCAACCCAAGGGGTAGGCGACATTTCTTGTCTTGTAGGCTAGAATTCAAGTGCACCAACAACACTGTCGAGCACGAAGCCCTGGTGCAAGGGTTAAATAAATCCATAGATATTAATGTCAAATAATTAAAGGTTTTCGAAGACTCAGAAATCATAATTAGACAAGTAAGAAACATGATACATTGCAATTCACCCCACCTTAAGAATTACCAGTAGGAGGTGCACAGGTTAATAGAACACTGTGGAGTTTCCAACATTACCGCAATCCCTAGGGAAAAGAATACCCTTGCTGATTCCCTAGCCATAGATGCTTCTCAGATATCACCCATAGAAGATTTTAAAGCCTCCCAATTCACTGTAGAACTGCTCTAGAGGCCATCGATACCTAATAACATTTCTAATTGGAATGTATTCGAAGGAGATGAATAGATCATAAGTTTTTTGACCAATCAGGATAATTTCAAAGATCTTGCTATTGATGATGAAGATTTCCAAGAGAACTCAATGGAAAAGGGTCCTTTGGAAGACCGGCATATGGATAGATCAAAGGCCCATACGATCCTGAAAGGGGTAGCTAATATAGAAGATCTATTTGATCTAATGGAATGATGATTCGAAGGTCCTAAAACCGCAAAGACTGGCAGCTCTTGTCACCTCCATGAGACTGTGAATATTGGGACCCCAAAGAACCCAAGGAATGTAAAACTCAGTAAAACTATATCTAAGGAAGAAAGAAAATCCTACCTCAAGATGTTTAGACAATACCAGGACATTTTCCCATGGTCCTATAAGGAGTTGAAAACATATGATACTCATATTATTCAGCACACCATCATGTTGAAACCCAAAGTCAAGCCTTTCCAACATAATATTAGGAAGTATTCCCCTTCATTAGAACCTCTCATGTAACAGGAATTAAGCAAACTTCTGGATGCAAAGATAATTTTCCAGGTTAGGCACCCTGCCTAGGTAGCAAATCTCGTTCCATTGAGGAAAAAAATGGGAGAAATCTGATTGTGCATAGAATTTCGAAACCTCAATAAAGCTTCAGAGAAGGACAATTATCTTGTCCCACTGATGGAAAAAATCTTGCAGACCATGTCGAGATCGGAGATTTTTTCTCTGTTCAATGGTTTCTCGTGATACAATCAAGTGTTGGTTTCAGAGGAAGATCGATTGAAAACCACCTTCCGAACCAAGTGGGTAACCTTCACTTATAAATGCATGCATTTTGGATTAATTAACGTAGGAGAAACCTTCTAGAGGGTAATGGACGTGGCATTTCGAGGGCTTATAAACAAGTGTGCAGTAGTATATTTAGACGGTGGGATGGTGTATTCGAAGGATAGGAGGGATCACATCCAACACTTAACTCAGATTTTAGAAAGATTTAGGAAGTACGGTATATCATTAAATCCTAAGAAAACTATCTTTGAGGTCGAATAAGGGAAGATGTTGGGTCATGTTATATCTCAAGCAAGGATTCACATAGACCCCAAAAGGATTAAGGCCATAGCACAGCTTCTGTTACCTCATAACAAGAAAGCCATGCAGTCTTTGTTCGAGAAAATCAACTTTGTGAGGAAGTTCACTCCCGACTTTGCCGAAATTATCAAACCCTTACAAAAGATGATTCACAAAGATGTTGAATTTAAGTGGGATGAGTAATGAAAAAATGCTTTCAACAAAATCAAAGCTGCCATATCCCAGGCTCCGGTGTTGCGAAGTTTCGATTTAAATAGAGGCTTTAATTTATATACCTTCTCTTTTGACCAGTCCCTGGTTGTGGTTTTAACTCAGAAGGAAAATGAAAACAACGAAGCCCATGTATCATTTATGATCACTAACCTTCAAGGAGATGAGCTCAACTATCCTTCCATAGACAAGCAGGCTTATGTAGTTTATAAGGAAGTAAAGCATTTCAAGTCCTATATTCTCAAGAACCACAGTAAGGTGATTGTGCCACACCCTGCAGCCTAATCTCTGTTCACCCAAAAAGAAATGGGACAAAGAAGAGGGAATTGCATGGCAGTAATCCAAGAATTTGATCTATACATAAAACCAACCAAGATGGTAAAAGGACAAGGTCTGTGCAAGATCGCAGCCGAAGCCTAGGATCAAGTAAATGAAGACTCTGGATGGGAGAATGAAATATCTCTATAGTGTGGAGAAGTACCATACATTCCCCCAGGACGAGATTCCTAGATGAAATAGCTAGTGATCGAGTGCTCACACTATTAAAGTATTATTACTAGGCCTGTGGTAAGAGATCATTGTCTGCATGTTGGAGTGAGGGTTATCCCGAGCCCAAACTTTCCTAGTCTTTAGAATTCCTTATCACTGTGTTGCCAAGTTGGTTTATGCCGGATTTTTCTCACATTTATCCTAACTAAAGAGAAAATACCAAAAGAGAAAATCTCGGCTGAAGGAGATGCCTCCATAAGAAAACACAAAGCCCATCGATTAAATTGGTTGGATCGCGAGATCTTGAGAACCATTCCAGTCACAAACGCCGCAAAGTCTAATTGGGCCTCGGTGGCAGGTTTGATTCCTACTGTTGAGTTAAGGGGTTTAAGACCCATCAATAGGCGGTATGGTCTATGCCTCACAGGATTTGATCCTGGTTTTAATTCAATTTTCACTTCTCCCATAACTCTTTTGATCTCTTTTAACTCTGGAAATTTCTTTGGGAACAAATCCTCATATTCCTGCAACAAACTCTATATTTCTTGACTAGTTTTCTCATCCTAGTAATCTCCCAACATATCTATGGTTTCTTTGTGGTCCCTATATTAACTTTGCACAACTTCAATGGGTGATTATAAGAACTATCAATTTGACTGGGTATGATGTTCTGTATTTCCCTATTACCTTCTGTTTCTTTAATGGCTAAGTTGCTTAATTCTTCTAAATCATCTGGGCTTTCTAAATCCCTCTCAATCTTATAGAATTCTATAGGTCTCTTGTCCAATTTTAGGTGAAGATTGGTCTAAATTTCTCATCTATGCTTTCCACATACCACTAGGTCTGATTTTTGATTACCATTGTCTGTAAAAAGAAATTATTTAATTCTTTGCAGGACTACTTCAAGCTCAGGGTACTTACATGTAAACGCGAATAGATTTCAAAATTGAGCTGCCAACACTTTCCAGTCATTGGTTTTTCTTTTGGTTTCTTCATGCATAAATCAAGATTTCAGGATTGGACCTAGTGAGTGGGGAAATACTTGAACCTACAAGCGAGATGGTATTTACACAACTTTCCACTGTTTCATGCATTGTTCAATATATGCTTTAGGATTAGACTCTCCATTGAATAGTTGCACATCTTGGAAATCCATCTTCATCTCTTATTCGATTTTCTCCTTATCTTGAAATCTATATTTGATAGCTTGCTTCACATCATCCCAATTTCTGAGTAAGGATTTGAGATTGGCCCACCATCTGGTGGGGGTGTCCTGGAGGGATAAATCTAGTACTGAGATCCTTTGATCCTCCACTACATTTTCTTCCATGCTGAGTAGAAAGTTGTCAAGTCTTGAGGTACCATCAGATACTGGGTGTTCTCTGACCTTGGTTCCAACCCATCCAGTTTCCTTGAGAGTTGTGCATCTTCTTGAGAATCTTTCATATGAGTCTTGCTGCCAACTATCAAATTTCAGTTTTGAATCTTCGTCTGTTGATTGTATACTCCTCCAACATATTGATCCATCAACAGTAAGATTTATGTAATCTTCTCTTGTTCATGTTGTTATAGTGTACAACTGATCCAAGTCTTCTCCCTCCATATTGTTGTCTGTTGGTTCCATATATATGGGGCCTACATATGGATCCAAGGGTTGAACTACCTTGATTCCATCTGCCTAAAATGTCATAGTGTCTTTCTTTAGGTCAATCACTGCATAGTTTTCATAGGCCCAATCAATACCAAGTAGGGTAGGATAAGGGTCCTTATCCCCCATAATTTCAATCACCTAAAAATCATCTATGGTCTTCACTCCTGCAACATCTATTTCCAAATTCTCCAGTATTCCTATTGGGAAAATATAATATTGGTTGGCCATTCTTAGTTGAATTGGGGAATATATCAACTGGGGTTTTTGTAAGGCTTCCCAAGTCTTTTTAGGTAGTATGTTAACATCATATCCTAGATATAACATAACATCCTTGTTAGAAAAACAGGACCGCGGAGCAATAAAATAAAACAAATGCAGAAACAAAACACAGAAGACACACAATACAAGAGAGACACAGATTTACATGGTTCACCCAGTGTGGGCT
>JZKD02S1672690.1:2119016-2141966 GCA_000966675.3 Picea glauca
CCCACGTGGAAGAGTGTACATACTTCTAGGGTGTAAATACTTCATGGGGTATAGACACGGCTGAAAGCAAAGGACCTCTGCATTAGGAAGATAATCAGGCTCCACAACCAACAATCCTTAATCTCAAACTTGTCTAGCTAGGCTACTAGTATAAACTCTTTTCCAGTTTGTACTTTCCTTCTATGCACTCTCTGAGTACTCTTCTTAGGAAGATTAGTCCTTGTCCTTGATTATGTGGGTTCTTCATTCCCTAAAACTAGGTATAATGCATTGTGCAATTTTTTTGTTAACTGATCATTCCCAAGAATATCATAAAATAATTGAAACCAAAAGTGGACTACATTTTTTGGTTGCTCAGGTTGTCTCATCATGACTACAGCGTTTCTAGGTGCAGGGGGTGAAGCAAGGACTTGCGCAATATTGGGGTAAATAATAGGATGAGGGGGTTTCTCTTGCATCTCAGGGCTAGGGATATTTTGAAATAATTCTATGGAAATTTTAATGAGCAACTTTTGTTTTAGAGGATCATACATGTCTTCCTTAGGTGCTTCTTTATGGATCTGAGGTAAATTATCAGCATTAGCTCCAGTATTTTCCCCTCCTTGAGTGAAAATATTAAGGTTGGGAAGTTGTCCTTTAATAAATCTCTTGATTTCTAAACTGATGAGTTTATTTCCTCATTGACGTACCCAATCTTCTCATTTTGCAATTAGTTCTAGGCAATCTTTAGTTGCATGCCCATTGGTTCTGCAATGAGAGCACCATGGCCACCTCAGATGAGGACATTATCTAGCCATATGGCCTAGCTAATCATAGTTGTAGCATCTTCTTGCTCCTCTTCTTCGGGTTCTTCCTCTTCTAAATTCGCCTCTGGTTCTACCTCCTCTACCTCTTCCCAGTCCCTGAGGTGTTTCATTCACCCTGAATGTTGTTCTATCCAACATGTTCGCAAGTGAATCCAACACTCTACATTGATTATTAGTATGTGTGGTAGATGCGCAAAACTCACAATGTACAATATTTGTCACTATTGAATACTTCTGAATAATGGGGCACTGTCTCAGCCCATGCCCATGGATTCAACAAATCTAGCAATACTCAATTGTTGGTGCTGCTTGGATACATGGAAAAGCATGGTATGGGGTGGGGTTGTGGAATGGTAAATGCGTATATACTTGCGAAACTCCTCCCATGGGTCCTAGTGAGGGTCCCATCGGATTCTGAGGAGGTCTTATTCCCCTTATTCATGGGAATTTGTTTACCAGATGTCCTTATGTGTAACATCCGGTACACCAGACCTATGGTCGTCCGAGTCTAGGTATCGTTAATTCTTGAATATTTTTTGTAAGTGCTGATATTTTCCCTTGTAGTTGCACCAATTTTTCATTTGTTGGGGGTCTGGTAACTTTCAGGCTCCCCGGATATCCTTCCATGGCTTCAATCTTCATTTATTGTTCCAAGGCATATGTCAAAGTAGTTCTCTGTTGTTGCATTAATGAAATCTTTGTCAGAGGTAGCAATACCTGAATATACCATTCTCTTTGATTCTCCTCATGAATTAGATGCGCTAACCTCCCTATAGAATCTTTCAAATTCCAGATATATTCCCAAGTTGATTCACCTTCCCTTTGTTGAATCTCGCACAACTCAGACAGATCTTGTTGTTCTGGCTGAGGTATCTTAAACTCCGCTATAAACCTTGTCCTTACCTGGTCAAGTGTGAACACTTGACCTTGCATTCCTAACACTCCTGAATCAATAACCTTCATGTACCATTTAAGATAATGGCCTCTAAAGGTAGTATGGAACTCAACCAATTTATCTGCGTTTGGAGTCCCTCTGGACCTCCAGATTTCTTCACACAAGAACTAATGTTGCTCAACATCTTCATCTCCTTTACCCCATAATTTTGGGTATAGAGCAATGGAACTGTCTTCATGACCTGCCATTGTTGATATTATTTCTCCTATCAAAATAAAACCTAACGGTCCTGGTTGCGACCTACTAGGGGATCCCAATATCCTCCCTATACTCGCACTTCTCGGTTGTGACTGAATAACTAATTGTACTGGAACAAAATTATCATAAGAAGGTAGTATTGAATCTACCACTTGTATAGAAGAAACTTGAGGTATAGGTGATTCAGGTCTGGTGCCACTATCTTCGGGGTGGGTTTCTTTGATCTGGGGGGTCTCATTCTGTTCCTTTGGAGTGGTCTCTTCAACTGGATCCTTGATATTTCCTGACATCAAAGCTAAATCTTCTCTTTCCTATTCAAGATCCATGTCAAATTCCTTCTCCCTTGCTTCTATAGCTTCTCCTTCTTTTCCACCCTCCTAGGGAATTCTTTCTCTCTGTGCTTCTCTCTCACTTAGTCTTTGACTGTCCACTCCTTCCTATCTTCTCATATTTTGCAATTATTTCATTTGTATTTCCTCTACTTCACCCGGTCTGACTTATTTCCGCAACTTCTCGGATTGTTTTGTTGCTTTATTTATATTAAAGTGTCACCACTTCTCAACTACGATGGCTCTTTTCAAGGCTCACTCATCTCTTGAGTCTATTTCTTGTTGTTTCCCCCATTTTTCAAAGCACCCTCTCCCCTCTCTCAGGCCATGACTCCACCCCAAAATCACCCTACCCAAAGCGAGGGTGTTTACGCTACCATCTCAGAACGGGACATAGTTAACATCCCCTCTTCCTTCAAGAAAACCTTAATCCATAAGGGGATTTCTCTCAATGGTCCTCTCCTTGCGTATTTCTTGAAATCCTTGTCTTCTTGTGAAAAAGATTGGTGATTCTCAATTGAAAACTCAATAATGTATCCTTCTAATGTGGTATTGACCCAAAAGTCAATCTCTCGCGTGATTCGATGATCCAGTCGATGAAGTGCTGCAATATTTTCTATATCCCAAGTACAGGTCCTCTTGACTCGTTCTTGTAACTCTAGATATTCTTGGAGCCTATCTATCTAGTGGAAAAGTTGTTCTAGGAACTTAACCCAAAATATCTTGTACTAGTCGCTCGATCTTTTCGAATAAAAGACTGCCTCCAAAGTATATTTCGCAGATTTTCTTCTCATCTCCGCTTCTTTCCATATGAAGGTGTCCCAATTTCTCTTCTTCCATTGGTGAATATTAGATCTGTGAATCCATGAAATCATCCTCCCTACAAGTTCCCTTTTAACACAAGTCCCGGCATCAGAACCATTTTTTTGGCGTAGAATTGATCAGACCAGGGTCCTTCTTAGGTTACCAACAAAAGGTACCATGTATTCTAGAGCATTGAAATTTTCATCTCCTTCAAAGAGAAGAAGTCTCACCTGAAGTACAACCAAGACAGAAGGATAGGGAAGGTCAAGGAGAATACTTAGGTGGGTTCACAGAACCTTCAAGATTCATCATGATATTTCACAAGACATGCTAACTACATAACAAATCTGAGCTCATACACGCAGGAACTAAAGCCACTTAGGTAGTGAAAATCATTCATACACAGAAACATCATATGGAATTTATGAAGCATAAATAAGTACTGTAAAGACACAACGCACAAGAATAAACACAGAATGACGCAACATATTTCAAAATTTTGGATCCTTCTTTATATATTATCATCAGGTCTTATCAGATACAACCTCAAAGATACAAAGTACTTCTCTGCTACAGACTTTTGGCTATAGAACCATGTTGCATAGTTCTATTTACCCAAAACTATATATAGATTAAATTTTCAGAACTAAAACCCAACTTATCAATAGTAGAAAAAAACAAGAAGAAGAACAACCCGAAAGGAACCTAAACCCCTTTACAATCATATTCATATCATATATATAAGTTGATTAGGGTCTTCTGGCTTTGGGCTCATGTGATTTCTTGTTCTGTTACAACTGCTTTTGCCTTGCTGGCATTGCGCTCTCCTTTTCGCAACCGATTTCTGTTACTTTTCCTTGCTTCACTGTCCAGCTTATTTTGTAGCTTGCACAACTCATGCTAAACCAAAACAAGGATTGTAGTCCTTCTTGCACAAATTCTAATCCAAAAATGAAGGGCCCAACAACAATCAGAGCGGCTATGAAGGTAGTTACACAATCAAAGGGTATACATGTCATATATAATAATTAAAATAAACTTAATAAGAAAAAGCATACAATGAACACATGACAAGAGGGAAAACAAACTCTTCTATTAAAACCAAATCAGAAAGGTAAGTGACAACCTTATCTCGCCTTTGGCACCACCTCGAAGCCAACTGTCTGGGTTCCTCCAAGAATCTCTCAAGCATAGACGCGGCCACTATAATCTTCCTTGGATGGCCCAAATAAGGTCAAGTATACACCCTATATCCATATAGATAAGAAAGAGGTGATGGAAAAGGAGTTTCCATAAATAAGGGGGTGTTTCTGAAGAGATTATAATAAAGGGAGGCTTGCTAGATACCGACAGTTTAATTTTGCAACAGGGGACTTGACCTCTCCTTATCCCTCAATGATGATTTTATCTCTTCCCCAAGAGGTTGTAGGTGTTGGATTCTATTGTGTACGAGCATGGGGACATTTGGGAACGAGCCCAACCGAAAAACCTTCTAGAAAACACAGAACTATTTTATTTTTTATGATTTTTTAGGGAATCCACAAGTTGCAAACTAGAGATTCATGGATTTCCATGCATTGAACTAGGGAAAATGGTGGATATTCTCATAAGGCATTTTTAAAAAATGATTTTAGAGAGGAAACTTGGGAAATTTTCTAGCAAACTTTAGGAAAGGGTTAGGCCATGACACAAATGCATAGGTGTAGCATTTTGTGCTATAACAACAACCCCCCAAAAAATTGATCCATGCTCTGATATGAAAAATACCCATTTCCCAAGTACCTCAAAAATTCTCCCTCTTGTTGTAATTAAAAAATTATGATACCAAATAATTGATAAAGAAACATGAAATATCCACATGCATTCATCAAGATTCTTGCTAACTATAAAATGAAATATTAACAAGCCATACACAACAATAACCAACAAGCAGGCATAGCATAAACACATCATATCTCAAAGATAATAATAGTATACATCGTAAATAAATACATAGTAGACAAAACCATGACAGAAAGAACTTATTTTTTATTAAACTAATCTCCAATTAACTGCAGACCAAGGACATTCCACCCAACCTTAGACATTATTGTTCCAAGTATCAACAATAGGTTACCCTTGAGTTAGGGCTATGAATAAACAAGGATGGGTCTCAAATTATTACTTAGTTTCCTAACCAATCAGCATTAAATCTCTCACAGGTTTCTCAACACACAACAAATCTAGTTTATCATCTCTCTTTCCCCTTAGTCTACACCACCCAAATATAGTGAACCCCATTCACTACCATGCATTCCCTCAAGATGTCCACGTCTTTATAGGGCTCCAGTGCTTTTGATCAAGAAATCTAAATGTTGGAAACTCTCAAGATTCTTAGTTATGGACAATTCTCTCTCAACTTCCATTATTCTCATGCCCACGGGAATCCCTTCCCTCCTGGAATGATCAATAATTAATTTCATTCATCCAACCATGGTTTGTTTCCTTTAGAATTTTTTTTTCCCTTCCCCATGCATAAACAAGAATGAGCAGAAGGGTGAATTAGAGAGGAATAGATCCAAAAACGAATTTGGTTCATAATGAAAATTTACAACCCCAAAGATAATCAAGAACATGGATTAAATATCAAAAGTAGGATGTGCGCTTCCCCCAAGAAGCTCATCTAACTCCCTCCTTCTCTCCAAAATTCCAAGGTGGGTAAAATAAAATTAATTTAAAGTGTAAATTCTTATCCCCCTTATATTTCCCCCTCTCTCATGGAATCATACCCCCCTATAACTCTTGTCCTTGTCTGTTTGGTATCCAACGATTCCTTTTATTATTAATAATGATCAATTTCTTACATTTCCTAGGCACTTTGGCCTCTTTTAATTGTTTAGGAACTTCAGCCTTTCATCAAATAAAAAAAATACATTAATAATACGGGGACTCAAAACCGGAGTATTACATTCCCCTCCCCCTCATTTTGGCATTGTCCTCATTGCATATACAAAACATAAATCAAAATTTTAAAATTATTCAAAAATCCATGGGTACTCTGCTCATATGACATCTTGATGCTCCCAAGTAGAATCTCCAAGATTGTAGTAGGTCCACTGAACTTTTATCGGCTCTATAACTTGATTCCAGAGCACTTTGAATTTTTTGTCCAATATGCACACTAATTGGACCTGAAAGTATCCATGTGTCTCCACCTAAATCAAATTCCAATCAATAACATGGTTAGGATATGTACATACTTTTTCAGCAAAGATACATGAAATACATTATGCACGTTCATGGAAGCAGGAAATGCAAGCATGTATGCAACTAGCCCTATTTTGTCTAATATCCCAAATGGACCATAGAATCTGGATGTTATATTTTTATAGCTTCCCAACTTCAATGAGCTCTTCTTGGGCTTCACTTTAAAAATCACATGCTCTCCCACTTTAAATTCTCTAGTTATTATGTTCTTATCTGCATAAATCTTCTATCTAACTTGTGTTGGCTTCAAATTATACTTAATTATAACCATCTGGTCATCCATATCCTTGAGAAATTTTGACCCAAGTACTACTATGTCTGATGTGTTGTCCCAACTCAATAGAATATTGCAATTTCTACCATACAAAGATTTGAATGGGATCATCTTCAATGAATCTTGATACTCGTTATTATAGGAAAACTCAACCAAATGCAAGTAATCTTCCTACTTAGATGGCTTACCCATCACACACATTCTTAACATGTCTTCAATCACTTGTTTGACTCTCTCTCTCTTCCCATGTGACTATGGATGGTATGGTGTGCTAAAGTTCATATTTGTACCAAATCCTTTAAATAATCCCCTCCAAATTTTGAATTAAATTTGTGTCTCTATCTGAGACAATTGCCTTAGGTATGCCATGCAACCTAGAAATATCCCTCGTGTAAATTTTTGCAATATTAGTTGTTTTATGTGTCATTTTTATAGGGATAAAATGTGCATCCTTGGTCAATTTATCCACAACTACCATTATTGAATCATGTTTCTTTGTTGTCCTTAGTGATAAAATCGATGGTTACTACTTCCCATTTCTTTTCTGGAATTGGTAATGGTTGTAGAAAACATGTTGGGTGTCTATTCTCCTATTTAACTCTCTGTCATTCCATGCATATATCAATGTAATCATCAACATCCTTCTTCATCCCGAGCCAAAAGAATTGGCTTCTTACTGCTGCAATTGTTTTCTGGTAACTAGGATGTCTAGCATATGGAACATTATGGATTTCTAACATATGGAACATTATGCATTTCATTTAATAACAAATTCCTAAGTTCTATGGAACTAGTGACATAAATTCTATTTTATGCATAAAAACTCCATCCTCTTTAATCTCATACCCTTTGAATTTATGTTGCACATTCTCTTGTTGTAAACTATCTTTTACATGTAGGTAATGTTGGTCTGTAATAGAAATATTTAAAATTATATTTTTTAGATCTAATTTATGCATACTAATGGTTGTAGCATGCATGAGATGTACTATTTTGTTTAGTGCATCAACTACTTTGTTTTCTTCTACTTTGATATGATTTATGTAAAATTTGTACTCATGCAAAAATTCCATCCATCTTGTTTGTCTGGCATTCAAAGTTGGTTTCTCAAAAACATATTTCAGACCATTGTGGTATTTCCTTAATTCAAATATCTTCCCTATGAGGTAATGCATCCACATCTTCAATGCATGAACTATGGCAAAAAGGTCCAAATCATGTGTGGCATAATTTCTCTCATGTTCTTTAAAATTTCTAGACTCATAACTGATGACATGTCCATTTTGAGTGAGAATTCCACCCAGTCCTTCTTTGCATGCATCTTTACAAACTAAAAAATTCTCATTTGGGTCAAAAATCTTTAAAATAGGTGTGCTAGTAAGTAATTCCTTTGGAAAATCAAATCTTTCTTCACACTTTGTTGTCCATTCAAATTTAATTCCCTTCTTTTGTAAAGAAGTGATGGGATGATAAATATTAGAGAACCCTTCTCAAAACCTCATGTAGTATCCATCCAATCCCATAAAATATCTTATTTTAGAAACATTCCTAGGTGTTGTCCATCCTCTAATGGATTAAATATTATTTGGATCCAATACTACACCTTGTTCTGAAATAATGTGCCCCAAATAATGGATCTTTTCTTGGTAAAAATAACACTTACTAAGCTTGGAATAAATTTGATGTTCCCTCAACACTTACAATACCAACCTCAAGTGTTTTTCATGTTCTTATTTTGATTTGGAATAGATAAGTATGTCATCTAGAAACACAATGGAAAACTTATCCAAATAATTTATTGATATTTCATTTATTAAGCACATAAAAGAAAATTGGTGCATTGATCAGTCTAAATGGCACGACTACAAATTCATTATGTCCATACCTGGTTCTAAAGGATATCTTACTGATGTCTTCTTCCTTGATTATTACCTGATGATATCTCGATCTCAAATATATCTTTGAAAATATATTTCCTCCTCTTATCTAATCAAAGAGGTCATCAATTATGGGTAGAGGGTATATTTTCATCACAATGTCTTTATTAAAATATCTGAAGTCAATACACAACCTCGATGTTCCATCCTTATTTTTAACAAAGAGTATCGGTGCTCCCCAAGGTGAAACACTTGGGTGTATGTACAATTTCTTCATCAATTACTATAGTTGCATTTGTAATTTTTTTAATTTTGGTGTACTCATTATGTAAGGTGTCTTTGATACTGAGGCAGCTCCTAGTACTAAATCAATAGACAATTCTATGTCCCTCCTTGGTGGTAATCCTGGTATTTCTTGGAATACATCTTCAAACTCATGCAATATTGAAAAATACTCAAGGATTGGTGTTTTGTCTTTTATGGTTCCTCCACATGATCTGCATACAATTAACATCCTTTCATGAAACATCACTTCAATTGTACGGATGGAATATCCCTTATATAAATGGGTCATGGAATTCCTTTCACAATGCTTTGTTTTCCTTTTCATCAAGACATGTAAATGTCTTGTTATGACAATATAGGACAACATGATGCTTGTCCAACCAATCCATTCCTATTAGGATATCATAAGATCCTAATGGGATGATATTCATATCAACAATTGTACTTACTCCATTTAGGTTTATTGGACAACCTCTAACAGTCTTATCAATCCTTGTTTTGGTTCTAGTGGCTAGCTGAACCAAACTTGATTTTTCAAGCTTACTTGTATTCTAATGTAATATGTCCACTTAGGATCAATGTAACAATGGCTTTCTCCTGAATCAATTAAAATAGCAACAAACTAATTAATGATATTACCTTCCACTTCGATCATATTGGATTAATATTTTTCTTGTCAATCTTCTAAGGCTACATCTATTCTTGGAATACTTTTTCCCATGTCTTCTAATATAGAGGCTTATTATATGTTGTGCATAGTCTTCATTTTATCTCCTATATGAGGTAAATACTTGTATATGTGTTCTTTTTTGCATCACCAACATTGGATTGGTGGTCTTTCCCTTTTCCCCAAGGAGTATTCTTTCTTGGATTCATTCTTATCAAATTGACCTTGTTGATTTTTATTTGGATTATTTATGTTGAAAGGGGGTTTGAATCCCTTCCATCTATAATCATATTTCTCCTTATTTTTATCCATACAAGACTTTTGCAAGGATTCTCCGCCCTTGCCCTGCTCATACAGGTACTTACCCTTTCTAATGGTCTCTCTCAAAGTTCTGGGTTCATCATATTGAATATTATCTTTATAAAATGATGGAATTCCACTCAAAACCTCTATATCTTCACCTTTACATCCTTGATAAACCCCACATATTTCAACACCCCAAGAAATTATTTTCATGTTCTACCATGGTCATGCTTCCCAACCTGAGTTCAAAGAGCTCTTACATTTTCTTGTCATAGAAGTGATCTAAAAGGTACTCCTTCTGAAAATATCTCTTGAACTGCTTCCAAGTGATCCTACTTCATTAATGTGCTCAACTTGCTTCAATTGATCCCCACACATAGCATCTTTTTCATGCAAATGGTATGTGTAAATTCTATCTTATAGATTAGATGAGTATTTGTGCAGTTGAAAATACTTTCTTATTCCAATCAACCAAAATTTTGCATCATCTTCCCTTTCTCTTTCACCATCAGAGGATGGTGGCTTAAGATTCCTTAGCTATCCTTGTAAATTGTTCAATTCATGTATTCATCTTTGGTGCATAATAGGAGACACCTCTGAACTTCTTATGGAATATTCATATGCATAAAATTTCCTTGTTGAGTAAGGAGGTGAGTGATTTCTATGAGTTCTACTAGCACTTCTTGAATGATTGGCTCTTATGTAGTGGTATTTTCCTTCATGACATCTTGTGTCTGATCCATTCTTGGATTGCCTTTGCAGTTGATTTATACTTCACATTGATTGGGAATTTATTTGATTTTTTTATTTCATCATCTTCTCATTCTCTACTTTATAACTTTACACTTATATTTTAAATCTTCTCACAGTCTCTATTAATGTTCATGGATCTGCTCTACTTATTTGTTCATTAGATTATGTCTCTAGATTTTCTACACTGATGTTTTGAACTTTGGATTCCCTATCATGACTTAAGGATCCCTCTCCTTCCTCCATTTCCCAAATATGAATTTTTTATACTACTTAGAATAATTTTATGGGTGCATAATAGGATTCTTGTCTCCAATATATTTCCAATCACATTTTGCTTTCCCTATTCTGAGCTCAGAGAAAAACTTTATGGCCTTCTAAAATTTCTGGGAATTTTTCCTTATGCACAGAATTTCTAGGTGACATTGCCTCCACATGGTCCCTTCGACGTGTGTTAGGTGATTTGGCACTAACATGGTTGTTGAAGTGGCTTCCACATGGAATATTAGGTATCGACATATTGGATCCTTTTCACCCAACACCTCACCCTTCAATCCTTTCGATATTTGATATGTCGATATCGACATATCGATTGTCGGCCCATATTAGCTATATCAGCCTATCGTGATATCATATTCCCACCGCAATGGACACTACTCCAATTTTTTCTTTGATATCCAGTATCTGATAGTACTGAGGACACATGGAATCCTCTTTCACTGCCCCCTATCTTGACACATGTCACCACCCGACATGAGGCTCCTCCACTCCTTTACAAACATATGTCCACTCTTTACTTGCTTTCCTACATCACCATCATGTCACCCTAATGTCTTTGTACATACTCTGTCCACTTAATATCCGCAAGGTGGAATCTTGCACTTAGAAACTTTCCCTATTAGATATCGACTATCGTTTATCCAACATTGGACATTGTTTAAGTTTCTTTGAAATCCGATATATTGGGCATGATTTTATGTGTGGCACTTGATCAAGTGACACGTGGACCATACACAACATTACAAATGGAAAATATGTCTCATTGGCCACCCTTTTCCTTCTACTACCATGACCATGTCCCACGTGGACTTATTCATGTGTATTGGATTATGTGGAACTAACATGATATGACATGGCACCGACTTGGCACTGACATGGCCATGGGTCCATCGGGCTATCAGGTATCAAATATATCAGTTTTCCCCACACTGGACAGTATTCAGTTTCTCCAATATCTGATATGTCAATATCACATATCGACGATATCAAGTATCGACCATATCGGGCTATCAGGTATATCGCTACTCGACACCCTTGTGATCCACCAATATTTGATATTCGATATGAGCCCACTAGACCACCTGAAACAACCATCAACTGACATGTGGAAATGAGCATGTGTCACAAGATGATAGTTGGAAAAGTACATAGGATGATGGGGAATTGACTGTACATATACACTGGGCATTTGACATGGCAATCAAAATTACACAAGCTGCAACTCCACAGGGTTCTGTGACTCTCCATGCTTCACATGCAAGTCACAAAGGTTTGGTTTTTGTTTATAAATTTTTCATCTGCCTTCCCCACATGCATGTGGGATAATATAATTGACACCCAGTGTCGATCAACTGTGAAGATCCCATGTGGAGGCTCGATCGACGATTGTGATTTGTTGGTTTTCCAAAGGTAGATCTGTCTATTTGGCTACCAATTTTTCTAAGGCACGATCTCATTGGAATGCCTAGGCTTTGAGGAATCACTCGCACATGGTTCCCATGGATGTAATAATAGTATTTCACTTCAAAATCCCCATTCCAACGTTGTCCTAACAAAATATTAACTCAATGCAAGAACTTATGTCATGTCATGTAGCAGGCCCTTCAAAGGTCAGGTGTTGTAACGGATAGCTCTGATACCACTTTGTAATGTACCCAGGTCAACAACCCAAAAATTATTTGATCCATTCTCTGATCTGAAACATACCCACTGCCTGGCTACCTCTAAAATTTACCCTCTTGGGATGATTCAAAAATTCTAATACCAAATAATTGATAAAGAAACAAGAAAGATCCACATGCATTCATCAATATTCTTGCTAATTGTAAAATGAAATATTAACATTCCATGCACAAAAATAATCAACAAGAAAACATATAATAAACACATCATATCTCAAAGTTAATAAAAATATACATCACAAATAATTATAAAATAGAGAAAACCATGATATAAAGAAATTATATTTGATTAAACTAATCATCAACTGGCTACATACCAAGAATGTTCCACCCAACCTTAGATATTGTTGTTCCAAGTCTAAATAGCAAGTCACCCCTGAGCCAGGTCTATGAATCCACAAGGATGGGTCTCAGACTATCACTCAACTTCCCAACCAATCAACATTTGGGATCTCACAGGTTTCTCAACACACAACAAATCCAGTTTTCCATCTCTCTTTCCCTTTAGTCTACACCACCCAAATAAAATGAACCTCCTTCACTTCCACGCAGTCCCTCAGAATGCCCACCTATTTCCAGGGCTCCTGTTGGTTAACTCTTTCTTATTATTTCCAAGTTCGTATTGACCCAGGGTTCATGTCTGTTTGGGTTTTCTAACAAAGCCTCTAAAACTATCGACCCTCCCGATAAACCAAAAGGAAACACAATGCACAGGATGCACTGTGCAGTCTCACTCGAGATAGCTTTAATGGGTGGTTGTAAGACTCATGTGTTTACATCCTAGGATTGAGTGTGAGATATGAGAAACATTATTATAACTGTAAATGAAATATACTGTCATTTGTGAATAAGCAGGAAATATAACAACTCATTCATTAAGCATAACAAGAACTATTGAAGACAAAAAAGATATGCATGCATTCATCACACAACATAGATGACCGTGTTTCACCCCCTCATGGGCCATGTCCACAAAGATTTGGCTCTTGGATGTTTTATTATAATAATTTTGCATCTACAACACTACGTGTGTTACACTCCCTCCTATTTGGGTAAGATCTATATGAGGCGGACTAGATTGCACCAGGCTCCTCAGCCTGTGACCTAACCCTCAATATCTACCCTCCTTATTCTTCTCTAGCTCAACAACTTATACAAAATATATCATACAAAAAAATAGTATGTATCGGCTCGCTACAAGAGCTCTTTCTACAATAACAACTTATATCTATCATATTCTGAACCCTTCTAAACACAAAAACAATCATCAAAATGAACCCCCTATGATACCTAAGTATCATTATTTATACGTTTTTGTCTCTTCAGCCATTATAATACATTACCAAAACCCTAACCCTAGCGTCGTTAATTCTTCCCTGCATGCGTGCATGCTGTTCTTCCTTCCAGTTGTTGCTTTCCTTGTGCATGCTTTATTTCCCCAAAATGCCTTTCTTTTCCTCTTTAGCCTACCTCCAATAGGCCCCCAACACTAACATGTGGCTCATCCCGAGAAACCTAACCTTTTTGTGCTTCCTCGATCTCCTTGGTGATCGCCTAGATCTTTCCCTTGATCTCGGTTTCCTGTGTTTGTGCATGTGTAGTCTTCTCCTTGAGTGTGTCCACTATCTGGACTGTGATTTTGTCACTGATCAATTCCACGCACTTTTCTTGGGTATGAGCCATATGTGTCTTGGCTACCTCTGCCTATGCCATGAATTCTTCTACTTTCTCTTGCAGCAGTTCCATTTGAGCCTGATGCTCTTGTTTCTATGTTTGCACAGTAGTGAGTTCTGCCTGATATTTCTTCATGTCCTGCACCCCTTTGACACGCTCTATGATGGGAATTGTATTCTACCTCTACTTGAGATATTGGATAATTTTGTTGATCCTTTCTTCTTCATTGTCCCACTTTTGGACATGTTGATCCTCATCTAACTTTGTCCAAAGTTGTGCTACTTTATCGAACAAGTCAGTTGTTGTGTTGATCTATTGATCTATCTCCTACAACTACATTGTTCCTTCTTACTTCCTTTGCTCCTTCACTACTGGTGGAGTGGTGGGTGTGAGATACTCTCATAGATTCTTGATCTCCTTCTAATATTGATCAATTGCCTACACAATCTGATCAATATTTTCTACTGTTGTGATTTCTTCTACCTACACAGTATTTGGAATCTTCTTGTATGTTCCTGCGACTTTCTTCTCCAATCCATTCCTACACTCCCTTTAATATTGGATTTCAAGCCTATCCTACTCATAGATTATTTCCAGTGCGGCCCACTTCTTTGTTTCCTGTTGCAACTTGACTAAGTCCTTGCGTGCGCGAGACTGTACCTCATGGTTGACGCTAACTTGCATCTTATGTAGTGCCCTGGATGGAATCCGCGTCAACACCAATTGGATTTGGCTTAAGTACTTCAAGGGTGTCTGCCCCATGATCTCTTTCATGTGTAGCATACTGGGTGTGATGTTGAATGTTGTGTTCGATTGTAGTATCGTATGGAATGGATCTCATTATTCTTCTTTCACCCTTTCCTCTATCTTTGGTGTTGATGACTATGTTCCCCTGCTGCTTGCATTTCCCTAATTTTCTTGAGTGATTGTTGCATGTATTCCAAATCCTCTTGAATCCTATATCCGTGGTGCGTAGCATGGTCAAAATCCTTAGCTAGAAAATCCTAGACCATTTGGGCTATCATTTCCCCATCGTCATTCATGATCGTATACTCTGGAGGTGTTCTTTGGACCTTTGTTTTCTTGTGCGCTCCTCCTGTCTACGTGGTTGGCCTCTTATTTCCCCCTGGTTCCTATGAGTTGGGACTTGTTGTGGTCCCTTGCGCAACCTCTACCTGCTTCTTCTTCTCTTTGGTCAGCTGTGTGTTATTCTTCTTCCCCTTCTGGGTCCTCATCTTTGATGTGCCTTCATTTATCTGCGTTGTTTTTGTCTGACCCCTCCTTCATTTCTTGGGCACTTAGATTTCCTGAGGTTGCGTTTCTCCCTGCCCTACCTATTCTTCTATTGATCTTTCTAGAAAATCCTGGGTGACGACTGGAATCCTCCATTCATCTCCCAAGAATTTGATCACCAGGTCGATGTCACCCTCTATGATACAGTAGCACATATGTAGCCATTGTTTATCAAGATCCTTTTGCACCTATATCCACATTGTGTGTCATGTGGTCTTGAAGTTGGTGATGTCCCTAAACCACGCGACAACCTGTGGTGTGATCCTCCACATGTTGGAGATGGCTTCCTGTAGGTCGCATAGGTACCCTTAAAATATGAACCCGTTCATCCTTTTGTGCCTAGCATCCGATGTATCTCTTAGCAATAAGCATCTTTCTCCCTTGTTTGGTTTGGGTTTGGTATAGAAAGTTACATATCTTGGTTCTCTCTAGCCCATAAAGGATATTAGCATGATTAACCATGAATAATGAAACTATGTGCCTAGATCCTGCACATCCTTGCAGTCATACAAGAACAAGTTCAAGAGATACTGTGCCCAACTCATTGTGGTGCCCTTGGTGCATTGAGTTGCAACTGTGACAACTCTAGCTAGAACTTCCTCCCTATGAAATTTTCTTAGCATCTTGCAAGCTAAGATTTTTGTGCCCAATTGTGTTGCGGCATCGTTGATTCTCTTGATAATGATCCCTCGTGTCCCTCTGTCAGTGCCATACTTCTTATTCATCTCTTCTTCTAGTGCTTTCTCCCTGGATTTATTGTCAAGAATCTACGTGGTATCCATGCCTTGGGATGGAAATCCTGTTATGTTTGCAATAAGCTCTATGTCTATTGAGATGAGCTTGTCCAACCATATGTCCCGTCTATGTGTGATTGTTAACAACTTTTTGACGAATGCATTGGTGTACTAACCTCTGCCAAAATGTGGTAGGTCCATTAGACACAAAATACCTATTTTCTCCAACCCTGTTTCCCATTAGAGTGGTTGATCAATCAGTTCCCCAACCCGATTTGTGCCCACATTCTCTAAGTATACCCTCTTTGCAAGTTCCAAAAACGTTTTTGTGTCTGCTACATCGTGGTCCAAGTATTTGAAATTCCCTATATGAACTAGAAGGTTTGGTTTCACCTGTACCCCATCTGGTATACGTGGTATAATTATTGATGCGACGGGTGCCTTACGAGCTGACCTGGGTACCTGTTGCTTGTATTTATTTGGTGGTGGTGGTTGGCTCAATGTTCCAACAGTTTTTGGTTGTCCCTAAGAATACAATTCTGGCCAACCTGTGACATCCTCTACTATTCCTTCTAGCGAGTGGTCTAACACGGTGGTTTGACACTCATCTGGCTCAACTGTTGCTTCCAGATTCAACATCATTCCATTGAATTTCAGATCTACTTCGGTATGCTCTAGTTGCACCTCCTTCAGGGTTTCTTCGTCCCGGTTCTATGGTTGCTGCACTTCTGTCGATATATCTATATTTGTTCCCTCTGGTGCTGGCTATTGGGTTTCTTCCACTATAGGTGTGGGGTTCATCGGTGCTATGTCTGGAGATGGGATTTCATCGACATTGACAATCTTCGTCGACTGTTTTTCACCTTCATCCAAATGCACTCATGACCTGGTTTTAACTCTGGTTTTTTTGGCTGTTTGGCTCACTTCTACTTGCTTTGGTGGTGCCATGGTGGTGAATGTCTAATTTTTTTTGGGTTCTAATGGTCTCTGTGACCTCTATGAACTCGGCTCTGTGCTCCTTGGCTTCTATCTCTCTCTTTCTATTCTCTTTTCAAAAATAGACCCTTTTCTATTGTGCAATGTGTTGTATGGGAATCCCATGAAGCTTGTCAAGGATGCTTATTTAATTGTGGGTTAAATGCACCTCTAGTTCTTTCGTACTTTCCATTAATCTAACTTTCCATATTCAATTGGCATGATTAATTTGGGGTCGCATCGGTCCTTTCCATCCTTTAATTCTG
This sequence comes from Picea glauca, assembly GCA_000966675.3. Taxonomy (NCBI): domain Eukaryota; kingdom Viridiplantae; phylum Streptophyta; class Pinopsida; order Pinales; family Pinaceae; genus Picea; species Picea glauca. The sequence goes on from JZKD02S1672690.1 coordinate 2,136,414, forward strand.
CCTGCTCCATCTTGTCGTACTTTTTTTTGTCAAATTTCCTTTTCCTGCTTTTTTCCCTTTTGACATGATCGTTGTCCTTCTCCTCACCGAGTTTATGTTCCTAAGTGTGTGTGCCCTTTCTTTTCCCTGTGCACTGCACTTCTGTTGGTATCATTTAAAATATTGTTTTTTTTTTGTTTTTTTTTTACTGTGCAGTGGGTGGTCGATTATCCGTGTACAACCTCAGTTGGCTCTCGTTGATCATTCCTCTGATTTATGTGCCTGATAAGTCTCTCAACTGTAAATCTCCTCCATCTGTGACATATTTTACTTTGTATGGTCCTAGCCAAAGCATTCTTATCTTTTTTGGGTGATGAAACAATTTGTTGTCATACATCAATACTAGGTCTCCTTCCTTGAACATTTTCTTCTTGATGTGTCTATCATGCCAAGATTTGTCTCTTTCTTTCTAAACTTGTTGGTGGAACCCTGCTAATATCTATTCTTCTTCCATGGTCATTAATTGATTCAGTTGCTCCTGTACTGCACCTTGTCCTGTCATATTTGTGATTGCAGCTACATGCAAGCTTGGTACTAAAAATTCCAATGGCACCACTGCTTCTTGGCCATAGACCAATTTAAATGGTGTGTTCCCTGTCAAATTTTTGCACGTAGTCTTGTAGGCCCATAATACTGTTGGTAATTTGAGGTCCTATTCATCTCTATTGATGTTACAGATATTTTTCAACGCATTCCCTAGGATTTTGTTGAATGCTTCCACTGTGCCATTTGCCTGTGGTTGATATGGTGTGCTATTCTGATGATGGACTTCAAACTCTTCAGTCATGGCACTGATGGTTTTTTTTATGAAGTGTGTGCCTTGGTCACTCATCAAAACTCTTGGGCACCCAAATTGAGTGATGACTTGTTCAAATAAAAAGTACATTGTTGTTTATGCACTGCAATCCTTCACTAGTGTGGCTTTCAACCATCTTGTTAGGTATTTAGTCACGGTGATAATGTACCTAGTTGTTGTTCTTTTTACTGGTGGTTTGATTGGTCCCACAAAGTCTATTTTCCACTTATATAATTCTTGCAATGTTACCTGTGGTCATAATGGCATCTCGTCCCTTTTTTGGGGTTTTCCTGCCCTTTGACAGACATCACATCTTTGATGATACTCCTTCGAGTCTCCGTGAATTGTCGGCCACCATAGTCCTGCGCACAATACCTTTTGTGCAGTAGATTTTCCTGCATAATTCCTTCCTGCTATTCATTCATGGGATTCTACTAAAATTCATGGTCTTTGGTGTTCTAGCACATATCTTCGAAAGATGTTATATGCACCCATTTTTTATAAGTGTCCTGCAATCAATTGATAGTCGACAACACAAACTACCAGGTTTTTCTTTTACACGGTGTTATATTCTTGTGGCACAGTACTTTTGCTCAAGTACTAAATGATATATTTGTTTTATTCATTAGTGATCTTCACTGAAAACAATTGTGCATCTGGAAATTTGTCTTCTAAATTCATAGGTTCTTTTCCATATGTGACTCTTGATAGGTGGTCAGGTTGTGCATTCAATTTTCCTGGCTTGATGATTACTTCAAAGTCAAATTCTTGAAATAGTAGTAACCAACGATAGATTCTCCCCCCCAACATTGGCTTTTTGACTAGGTATTTCAGGGTTGAGTGATCTATGAACATATTGAAGTGTTTTCCCAATTAGTAATGTCTGAATTTTTGCAGTGTGTAGACCATAGCGAGGCCTTCCCTCTCTGTAGTGTTATAGTTCTTCTCCGATTCTGACAACTTTCTGATCACAAATGCTATCGGGTGATCCAAGTCTCCCGCTCTGTCGATGGGTGTAAGTGACACGTCGTCGACTGGAAGTTCAAATCTAGACTAGGGTTGTCTAAATAAACCAAGCCGTTTGGAGTGAGATGACCTGACAGGTTTAACGGCTCCGTTGTCCGACTAAAATCCTAAAATGATAAAAAGAAAGAAAAATAATCTAAAATAAACTACGATACTATGTACATGATTTTAAATTATTTACAAGTTTAAAACAGAAACATGAGCATGTGATTATGAACAGGGTATTTACAATTTGCAAGTTTTGGTGGATGTCTTGCGAAATCAATGTTTTTTGCAATTGTTTATGAAGTAGATAAATAAAGCACATACATTTTATATTTTTTGTTTAATAATTTAAAATATAAGAATTCACACATACTGATAAGACATAATTTGAAACAAGAACAGGATAACAGTCAAAGCCAATTTAAAATGTTCCTATTTCATTAATAAATAAACTAATAACAGAAATAAAATATGAGTAAAACTAACCTGATATTAATCAACTACTGAGTTTATGTCTCTGCGCAATTCAAACTCCTTGTTATCTTGCCTATGAGAAAAACCTATAAAAGGATTGTGCTAACATTCCCAGAGTAAAATCAAAGGTATTTTTCAGAGCAAAGATATAAGAACAGAGTAATAAACATATAGATCATGTGATCTTGTAATGATGAACACTTATAGTAAGAGAAATTTAATATAAAGTATTCATGTAATACATCACTTAATATCAAGCATAAATCAATGATATTTAAATGAAATAATGATCACATATGTAATATATGAACGACAAATTACAGACAGAATTTAAAGTGATGAATAAAATGAAATATCATATGTTGATAAGACTAAAGTTGTATAACATATTAACATTCCATAATATAAAAGGAAAAACGTAATGGGAAAGCTCCACGATGATCTAAAGCCAAAGAGTGAAAATCTTGTCCATATAGTCTTGAAAGTTACCTGTCCATAATGCGTCCAAATAAAAAGATGATATTACTAGCAAGAGTGAACAGTATTTAAACTAATTCATGATTCAAATGCTCATATCATACAAGATATAGTTGAATCCCCCAAAATCAAATATATTACAAAAATGGTGAACTGAAAACCACTCATACAAGAGTTGGTTTGTTCAAAATTAAACCAAAGTTTGATAAAACATAAAAAAAGGAGAAACTATTAAACATTTGAGCGTATAATTGAAAGTTTTTTCTCCAAGTAATCATAAGCAAATTCTTCCATTTCCTAAGAATAGCAAAACTGATTTGATATATTAGAAAAAGAAATTACTAATTATTATTCAAAAGAGACTGGCCACAGAATCATAGATTTTGTAGCTAGTCTTATTTTTGGCAAATGAAATCAAAATTCAAATCTACCTATTTCGACTTTGATAACAAAATCGAATGAAATCAAAACAAAATCATTTTACCATTAAAAATCAGCCAAAGAGGTATCTGATAGTTTGGAGTTTATAATTGCTTTGAAATTGGTCATGTTCTTAATGATTATATTTCCATCCCTCTTGATTCATTTATTCTCCTTCTTTGTATGTGCCTTGAGATCAAAGTTCTCTTGTTTGAACAAAGTGTTCTGAGCAGTCAAGGTTTTAATTTGGGACTATAAGAGCGGAACATCTGTATAGTAATGCTCTATCCAGTCGAGGTAGCTATCACAGTGTACCGGGGAAATGGGAGATCGACGTGGAACACAATCGATAAGGGGTGCTTCATTTTTACCTGTGGTTTGTTCTAGATCATTCCTGATACCGGAAAATCCTTATGTACCCTTAAGAAACGGGGGAAAATTGGTCACAAAATCATATTGTTTAACATGGGTAATAACCTCTCTCTTGGAACACTGATTTTTTGGGTCTTCACGAGACAAGAAATCCTCTATCTCACAATCTGAGCACCGATCATGGATCTCGATCAGATCGATTGAGCTCAAATGATTACCCTTTCGATTTCTTAGTTTTATAGAAATCAAACGTCGAACATTCTTATTCCTGAAACTTAAATCTGTGCTCTATGGTTTCTTTCCTTTACGGACATTTTTGATAACATGATTATCATCAATATTTAAACTAGAATCGTTCATAGGCATAGGATGATCCTTTTCTTTTAATTCGGCAAAAAATTCTTCTAGAGATATTCCAGGTGAAAATCTACATGATAAATCTTTATCCACAAGGGTTTCATTAACAAAAAAAACTAGTCCGATGAATTATGGGCCCTCAAATGAATTAGCGAACTAGCTTTCAGCTATTGGTCTATCTGAGTTAGGTTTTGCAGTTAAAAGAGGGTTGGTTGTAGCATCAGCCTGGGTGAATCCATTTATTATTAGAAAGTTTTCCCAATTTTCACCTATCTTCGAAAGGTGATAAACCAACAAGATTTTAATGAGTTTGTGGTGAAAGAAACTCGAATTGATACCCCATCGTTTGTAACACTTGGAAATTTTGTAAAGACTCATCCATAGGTAAAAGGGCATATCCAAATCAAAACCTATAAAATTTAAGCAAAAGGAGATGGTACAGAAAAACCAGCCGATATTGGCCTTCACACGTAACAAATTTCTTTAGAATTAAAAGTAGACTATGGCATATAGGTTTTAACAAACCTATAGGAATACCTTTTATACAACAAGTGGTTTTACGGGAGGTCATAATAAAATCCACAGGACCTCTTCTATTTTAGCATTTTTAAACCACCTGACACCTTTTGATTGGAGCCCTGTCACTTTGCTCATGAAATCCTCTATTAATTCCAATTGTATGTCTCCAATATTGGCTCTGAAGTCGTCAAAGGTTTTGTGCAAAATATTTTGCAACCTGGAGATTATAGCCCTCGAACTTATTGAGGAATACATCCCACCCATGAGCCTTTAGGTCACCAATAGTGTCATCATGGGATAGTAAATCTTGGCATCCGTTCAACTCGATGACGACTATGGGTTCCAATACCACTGTGACAAGGATGCAACAAAAATCATTCAGGATAGTTTTAGGTTCCCAATGGTCGAGCAATAGAAACAGGTCTGAGAGGAAAGTGAGGGAATTAAAATAGCAGAGTTTGGGGGCTATCATAACTCGGATAGGAAAGTTAGGGAGAACGAAAACTAGAAGTTTCATATAATTCCAAACCATCTCTCACGATGAGTGCCAAAACCTACCGAGTAAATAACCCTATGCCCATAATGAATAGCTTCATTAATGTTTTGGGCCAGCAAGGTAAGGCAAAAACGCAAGTACAACATGCTTGTACTCATTTTCATGATTGTTGATATGAAAATTAAACTCATGAGAAGAATACCCACAGTTAACCAAGGTTCTTCATGCATCAAAACATTTCAACAATGAACTATTGAACTATTGAAATCATAACAACCATAATAAAACAAAAATTTGATAATGGACTAATCAACCATTTCACAAGATTTGAACTTTAATCACATATGGGTGGATTTTAAAACGATATTTATAAGGTAAAAGATTATGAAAACAATCCAATTTTTTATGTTTAAATTCATGCTTACAGTCATGAATTAAAACTAAAACAAATGAAAATGCAAACGAAAAACTCAATAAGGTAAATGTTAAGGTCCTAACCCGCACATGGGTAGATTAATGTATTCGGATGTAATAAAGGTCAATATTAATAAGACCTTTCAATAAAAGAGAATTAGGCGGATGTAAGAAGACC
>JZKD02S1672690.1:2154369-2173645 GCA_000966675.3 Picea glauca
CCCTACGGGGAAACATCCACGGCCCCAACCAACATGGCCACTTGGAGCAGTTTATTAATGCAAAGAAAAAGATTACAGAGAGATTTTACAAGAGAGTTTCTCACAATCGATCATCAGCAAATGACCCTCTGTGCTCTTTAAATAGAGATCATGGACCAATCGGTTGTTAAGCCACAGATCAATGGCCGTTAAGATCGAGGAGAGTATGAACCATCAGATCACTCTATGTCGAGAACATATCGTGACCGTCGGATTGCCTAACTACAAATGCATACTAATGCATACTAAAGAAACACACTTTTACCTAACGAAATATTAGACCAAGTAGATCTTAACTAAATCCTAAGTGTCTAAATATCCTAACACTCTCATAATCTGTGAAGGGTTTATTTCAAGGTCATATTCCTATAACAAATTCATCCAATTTTCCATTTTCTCACCCAGTTCTTTTTGTACTAACAGGTTTCTCACAAAAGGGTAATGAACAGTAACCTTGGTTCTAGATTTCAAAAGGTAATACTGAAAGTTTTCACTGCTTTGAAAATAGCATATGCATGTTGATATACTGTTGGGTAGTTAATCTCTTCTCCTTTGAAAACTGAGCTCATAAAGGCAATGAGCATTTCATTTCTTTCATCAATTTTCTGTGTACGTACAATAGCATAAGATTGGTCGGAAGCAAAGGTGTAAAGAGTGAAATTCTGAGAAAAATCAGGACTCATCAAGGAAGGGGATTCTATTATTTATTTTCTAATCAATTCAAAATCCTAACTTTATTGTGGTCCCCAACAATACAAAACATCCTTTTTAATTAAATTATGTAATGGTCTTACCATTTCTAAGAAACTTGGGACAAACCTTCTAACAAACTTAATCTTGCCCAAAAAGGTCTGCATGGCGTTTTTGGAAGGAGGGGGGAGTTTAGAAATATCTTGGGTTCTTTCAGGGTCAATAATCATTCTGTCCTTATATACTATAAACCCAAGCGTTTTTCCCTGCTCTACTGCAAAGACCGATTTCTTAGGGTTGAGAGATATGTCGAACTTGTGGCATCGTTCTAGGATAGCCTTGAGGTGAGACAAGTGATATTTATTGTTTTTAGAGAAGACGGTAACATCATCAAGGTAGAACACAACTAACTAATTAATGAGGCCACAAAAATCAATATCCATTGCTCTCTGGAAAGTGGCGTCGACATTTATCAATCCAAAAGGCATTTTCTTGTAATCATAAGTGTCCCATGGGGTATGAAAGGTGGTTTTAAGCTAGTTTGAGGGAGACATAAGGACCTGGTTGTATCTTCAAAAACCATCTAGAAGAGATAGTCTTTTAGAGCCAAACACCTATTGTAGAATTTGTTCCATTGGAGGAATATGGTAGATGTCTTTATCAGATGCTCGGTTTAGGTTCCGAAAATCAACACATAGTCGTATTTCACCACTTTTCTTCCTTACAAGGACTAAATTTGACACCCATTGTGTGTGCCTAACCAGGAAAATTATCTTTTCATTTAATAATGTGTTTACTTCTTTTTTAATAGTGGGTTCTAATTTAGGATGCATCTTCCTCACTTTTTGTTGAAAAGGTTGAGTCTGGGGTTTCATGGGAATAACATGTTGTATGATGTTGGGATCGAATGTTTTCAAGTCATCATATGTCTAGGATAAAATGTCTTTAAATTTTTTAAATAAATTTACAAAAGCAGATCTTTCTTGCTTGGAACATCCCTTTCCTAGATTAATATTTTGAGGATTATCCTTTGTTCCTAAATTAACTGTCTCATAAATCAAAGAAAAACTGTTAGTTTTGCAATTAATTGTCCCTCTAAATTTATTATGCAAGTTATAAAATTTCTCTAATGTAACGACAGATCTGGGGATAGATTTTACCAACTCAGATGTCGATTCAGGAGATCAAGGATTAGATATTACCATGAAATTCCGGAGGTTCTCATCATGAGTACCTTCATGAATGACTGCACTTTGGAAGGTGTCTTCCATATGCGAGAAGTTGATAATATGCTAGTCGTCGTCGAATACTCTCCAATTTGTAATGTTATCTGGGATCGGCGGTCTGAACAACAATTCAATTGAAAACACATTAGGGGAAATACCTTCAGCGGGCAATAGTTTATAAGAAACATTGGCCAATAAATCATCTTCTAAATTACTCAATCTAGGAATGGAATTTATGTTGAATGCTGAAAATTTATGCATTAAGCTCCATACCTCTTTTTGGCATCTTTGCAGATGTGGTGATAAGCAATGTATGGCATTTCTTACCCACTTAACCATGATTTCTGAATCACCAAATACTATCAAATTCTACACGTCCATATCCAAAGCTTTCCTGAGTCCTTGTAGAAGTGCTTCATATTCGGTCGTGTTATTGGTACATTCGTACTCTAACCGACAAGCAATGAAAATCTTATTACCTGTGGGATTTATGAGTACAAAACCATCACCTACTCCTTCTTTGGATTTGGATCCGTCAAAGTATAAGGACCATATATGAGCATCGTCTGAAGTACTCGGCATACTTGGCAAAGTTCATGTCTGAATATAGGTTACAACTTTAGATTGTTGCGTAGGATCAGTGATGGGAGAGACTTCAGTCATGAAATTACCAAAGAAGGTATCCATTCCCTGTGTTTCAAATGAATTAGCAGATTTAATGAAAGGTCCATTTGTTTCATTCAGATCGGTTACGGTATTCTTACGATAGTGTTCTCTGTTTATCCTAATTTTGTTGGGCTGTCCATTTTCAGGCAACCACAAGTGAGACCAATCTATGGAAAAGTAAACGTTCAACTACTCCGACCAATCCCTTCTTAAAAACAAACCATAAACTTCAGGGATATCCACAACAAGAATACCAATTATCTGATGAACCTTAGTATTGGATGATAATCTAATCAGCACATTCTTAAGATCACCAATAACTTCAACATTAGTTCGATCTAGCTGAATGATTTTAAGATCAGAAGGTTTAACTTTTGCATTAATAATTTGGAAAACATATAGAGGCATCACGTTTGATGATGCACCAGAATCGACCATGCAATTATGTACATTCCGATTAAAAATTTCAAAGGTTAAAAAAAAAAGGCGGGACATTTTTTCGAGCATTAACAACATAATTCTGTTGATTTTTAGTTGTTGTACCTAAAATAGTTTTATCTACATTTGCTACATTTTTTTCTGCTAAGTCCCTTTTATCTGGAAGTTGAGATGTCATTTTAGCTGGGGCATTTTTAGCTGCATTTGAATCAATTTCCGCTGATTTTTTTTTTCTAGGATCATTCTTTTTGCTATTTTCAGCTATACTTTGAAGCATTTTCTACAAAATAAGGGGAAAGTTCATCACCTCAAAAATAGAAATATTAGCCCTCAATTTTTTCAGATCTTCAATCAAATAGTATTCTAAAACTAGGGTTTCCAAGCCTTGTTTAATTTCAGTCTATTTTGACTGTTTCGAAAACATATTTTCATTCACCTTCGAAGGAGGTTTGTTTTGCATTTTGCTTCTTGTGTTGTAGGGGTGGACAATTTTGAATTTTACTTGGAAAATAATATTTGACAAGTGACCAAAAATAGGAGGAGATGAATCCTTCTCTTCTAGTACCTCCTCTTCAACTACATCATCGGGATTTTCCAGAGGAACAGAGGCAGAATTATCATGTGCTTCTAAGATGGTTTACAAAGCATACTATAAACTTTCGAAATTTAGACCTTCTGTGGTCGGGTTTGGTCGTTTAGGAGGAAAAGGTATTCTAAAAGGAGGTTTAAAACTTCCTTTGCTTGTGGATGCCTCCTCAACTGATCTCTTCAAGTCAACGACCTGATTGGACAATTTTTGGAAAGCTTTCTGCAAGCTTTCTAAGTCTAAATTTTCTTGTTGATTCTTAATTTGAGGTGGCCTAGTGAGAATTTCTATTTTCTTCTTAGAAGATGAGGTTGTTTCAGCTTCACTAATAAAGTTTTCTTTTAAGCTTAATATATATTTTTCAATTTGGCTCGCCTCCTCAAAGGCTTCTAACAACGTGTTCTTCAATTTGGCAAGTGTGTGGGGGAGGAGTCTTGCGACCTCCACGTGCCATCAATTAAATGCAGGCCCTCCTTCTAGCGCCATGTTTTGACGGGCGTAAGTGACATGCCATCAAATGGAAGTTCAAATCTGGACCGGGGTTGTCTAAATAACCCAATTCATTTGGAGTGAGATGACCTAGCAGGTTTAACAGCTCAGTTGATCGAATAAAATCCTAAAATGATAAAAATAAAGAAAAATAATATAAAAGAAACTACCATACTATGTACATGAATTTAAATTATTTACAAGTTTAAAAAAAAAACATGAGCATGTGATTAAGAATGGGGTATTTACAATTTGCAAGTTTTGGTGGATGTCTTGAGAAATCAATGTTTTTTGCAATTGTTTATGAAGTAGATAAAGAAAGCACATACATTTTATATTTTTTGTTTAATAATTTAAAATCTAAGAATTCACACATACTGATAAGAAATAATTTGAAACAAGAACAAGATAACAATCAAACCCAATTTAAATTGTTCCTATTTCATTAATAAATAAATTGAACAGTTTGATTGTTCTGGTTCCTCTTTTCCTGGATATTTACTAACAGTGTCAGAAATTCCTCTGTATCATGGTCCGATGCACGACAATACATACAATTTGTTGGTGGAAGCAGACATTCTCTTGCATATTTTCCTGGTTGTTGACAATTATGACAGACCATCGGTCCTCTACCTCGGTTGAAACCTCCTCTGGCTCATCCTCCGCATCTGTAGCCTACTCGATCTCCTCTCGGCGTTTTATACTGAGGCACCTGATTATACTACACGGTATTGTACTAAGGTTGTGTCGTGTTGTACTGTGGTTGCACGCTATTATATGGTTGATGCATAGTATTGTATTGTTGTTGCCCAGTGTTGTATGGAGCTAGAACTTGATTAAACTGTGGTGAGGCCTGCCCAATCATCATTTATTCCTACACTCTATATGCATCTGATATCCTCTCTCTCATCAACTCCATAGTTCTACAATATTTTACATCATGGCCCACTGATTTGCAAAAGTTGCAATACGAACTCTTTGGGATTGTTTGGTATTAGTGCATCATTATGCAGTGATAAGGGTCGTGACCCGATTTCTTGTAGATTTCACATCATAGTAATCCTATTGGTAATGGGTTTGAAATTCTTGCTTCCATATACCGCGCGAATGTCGGACATTCGTTCTTTTGGTGCCCTTCCGTCCTACATGTGGTACACCAAACAACTTCTCATTTCTCCTTGCTCTTATTTTGGTTTAGCTGAAAATTTAAGTTCTTCAGATCCTCCTTCAATTCTTCGATAGTTGGGTTCGTTTATTGATACTGGTTTTCTTCCAGTTGCAGGGCTTCTTGCAAATTCTCTTCCTGCATATGGAACTTTTGGTGTCGCAATGGGTATTTTAAGTTTGGTATTAGTGAATTGACGAATAGGTTCCTATGTTGCATATCAGTCATGAGATACTTCAACTTTCCTTTTAAATGCTTGAATCATTGGTCAATTTCCTAAAAGGAATTCTCCAAGTTTTTGTTGGATTTCTATCATCTCATTCATGTATTGATCCTCTGAGATCAGCTTCTAGAACTCATTTATCAGTAACTTCTCAATGTCTATCAGTGTCCTTGTCATCCCAAGGGCATTGTTTGCATCTAGACTCATGTACCAGTATAGTGCACAGTCTCTTAGCATAATCGCTAACTGTGCAAGTTTGGTATCTTCATCAGTGATCTATTTTGCTTCCCAGATCTTTGCACAAATGAACAAGTATTTCTCAGGGTCTTATGTTGCTTCTCCTCAAAATTCTAGTAACCTGATGGTGGGGTCATGTCCTTCCATTATGAACGTTAAACTACTACCTCCGTGCGGTGTAGATACTTGACTAGTGTTTCTTGAACTAGCTCCTCCAGTTGTTGTTCCTTATGTAGATGTACTTCTTGTTGTATGACTACTTCTAAACTGCAGTTGTCTAAACGGTGGTGTTCTCTTTGGTGTATTAGTCGCACATGGGCTTATGGGTTCTACACTAACATTAATATGGATAAGATTGATGCCTTCTCTTCCCATTCTTGGACCTCTTGTGTTCCTCTCATATTTTTCACGTGAGATTTCTTCAATCTTCTCCACAGCCCGGAGATCCTCTACCTCTTCTTCATCACTCGCCAAGCCTTCCCTCACGACTATGGATCTCTTCTTGGTATTCACCTTGTATTGGTAGGGTTCTCCGCTACACGTATTTCCATTTGTGTCCATGATCTGCTTGATCTAGTCATCATCCATCATAATCGAGTCCAAGTGTTCCTCCTTCTTTCCCTTATCCTTTCCTCCTTCCATTTCTCCTCTTCTTGTCAGTGCTTCCCCCCTTCCCCCATGAACGCAGGGAAGTTTAGTTGTCTGAATCCATTGTCAGTAATCCTTTTTTATATAGAAGTATCTTAATATAAGTATATAGTCATCAAATGTAACTTCCTTGAGGTCCATGTAGAACTCTTGTTCCACTACGTTGTACGACTTCACTGTGTCGAATGCAAACTCTGTTATAAATCCTGCCACAATACTATCAAGCCAAAAGCCTATTGCATGGGTGAACTTGTTGTTCACCTATTGTAGCTTCTCAATCGGTACTGGGGTCCACTCTAGTTGTCGAATTTGTCTCGTTGCGTGGTTATCCTTCAACCTTAGTATCCACTCCTACAATATATGTGGAAAATCGCAGAAAAAGACTTCATGTAAATCAGTGAACACGTATTTATCAAGATACTTGTGGGGTGTTACTCTAGGGTTTCTATTGTTTTTTTGTGAAAACTCTAGCTCTTTTGTTCTTGGCCAAGTTTCTATTGTTGCTTTTGTGGGACTCCACGGTCTCAACATTCCCTTCTAATGGCTCATTTCTTTCTTCTTTTCTTTACTTTTTTATTGCTCATCCTATCTCATCTACTCAATCCTCTTTTGTTCCTACCAATGGCAACAGAACCATTTATTGGTTAAATCTTTCTTATTTTGTCCAAGTTCGTATTGACCCAAGGTTCATGCTTGTTCAGTTTTTCAACAAAGCCTCTAAAACTGTCGACCCTCCTGGTAAACCAGAAGGAAACACAATGCACAGGATGCACTATTTAGTCTCACCCGAGATAGATTTAATGGGTGGTTGTAAGACTCATGTGTTTACAACCTAGGATTGAGTGTGAGATATGAGAACCGTATATTGAACCATTATTATAACTTTAAATGCAATATATTGTCATTTGTGAATAAGCAGGAAATATAACAACTCATTCATTAATTATAACAATAACTAATGAATACATGAAAGATATGCATGCATTCATCACACAACATAGATGTTACTGTGGTTCACCCCTTCCTAGGCTACGTCCACAAAGATCTATCTCTTTACTCTTTTATTATAATATTTCTGCATCTACAGCGTCGTTCACATTACACTTCCTCCTAATTAGGTAATATCTATATGAGGCGGACTAGATCACACCAGGCTCCACATCCTGTGACCTAACCCTCAAGATCTACCCTCCTTCATCTTCTCTAGCTCAACATCTTATACAAAATAGATCATACAACAAAATAGTACGTATCGGCTCGCTACAACAACTCTTTCTACAATAACAACTTATATCTATCAAATTTTGAACCCTTCTGAATACAACAACAATCATCAGAACAAACCCCCTATGATACCTAAGTATCTGTATTTATTTGTTTTCATCTCTTCAACCATTACAATACATTACCAAAAACCTAAACCTAGTGTCGTTAGGTATTCCTTGCATGCGTGCATGTTGTTCTTCCTTCCAACTATCGCTTTCCTTATGCATGCTTTCTTTCCCAAAAAATGCCTTTCTTTTTCACTTTGGCCTACCTCCAACAGCTCCATTACTTCTTATCAGAAAATTTCAATGATGGAAACTCTTAGGATTCTCAGTTGTGGACATTTCTCTCTCAACTTCCATTATTTTCATGCCCACGAGAATCCTTTCCCTCTTACAAAGATAAGTAATTAATTTTAGTCAGCCAACCATGGTTGCTTGCCTTCATAAATTCATGTTTCCTTCCTCGTGCATAACTAAGAATGAGCAGAAGGGTGAATTAGAGGGGAATATCTCCAAAATAGAATTTGGTTCATAATGAAAATGGACAACCCCCAAGACAATCAAGAACATGGATTAAATATCAAAAGTAGGATGTGGGCTTCCGCCAAGAAGCTCATGTAACTCCCTCCTTCTCACCAAAATTCCAAGGTGGGTAAACTAAATATAATTTAAAAGTGTAAATTCTTAGTGCCCTTAGCTTCCCCCCTCTCTCGTGGAATCATAGACCCCTTTAAATCTTTTCATTGTCTCTTTGGAAGCCATCAATGCATTTTATTATTAATAATGATCAATGTCTTAAATTTCCTAGGAACTCTAGCCTCTTTAAATTGTTTAGGCACTTTTTCCATTCATAAAGTAAAAAAAATACATTAATAATCTAGGGACTCAAAATTGAGGTATTAAAAGTTGGGTTCTTCGAAAATCTCATCCACATCCATAGCTCATGGGATTTCTTGGGTTTCGGGTATTCCTAACCATGTTTTCTATGTATCCCTTTTTCTTTAGGAAGAAGTATATATAGTATGATAATTTTTAATATTTTTCTTTGGTAGGTCCTTATCACTGCCATCATCTAAACTTTCAGTCCATGTTTTCCTCATCTCCATACCACTGCTCATAGGATTTGTTCTTACTGGGGTACTCTTTTGAGATATAGTCAGTGAATTGGGATTTCTATCCGCTACTTCTTTTCCATGTTGTCGATATCCTTCATTAGTACTAATTAATTCCACCATGTAATTTAAATCTTGGTCACCCAAAGTCTCAAGGAGATCTAAATTACCTCTACCTCCTTCTTTAAACTGCTCAATTTTGATAAAATAAGAAGAATAACCAATTGAGGCCATATGTGCAGTAAACATACACTTTTTGGTCAAAACCCTCAACAAGTTCAACTTATTTTAAGTCAAATTGGGCAAGATGACCTAAAAATTCATCCAAATGAGATATGTGTTTTAGAATGATTTCTTCAATTTTCCAAGGAAAGGGGATGAATTGCCTCTTTCTCTTCTCATTGAAGAAGTAAGAACAAGAATTATATTTCCTAAAAACTTCCACAATGAAATGCATGTTTGATACATAAAATGGGAGAAGGAAAGGCTTCTCTTCACATCCAAATAACCTTATAATAATGAAATCATCAGTGGTCTCAAAAACTTCTTTTCCCATGAGAAAGGTGAACCGAGTAAAAATTGTGCTGAGATTTGTGCCTCCACAAAGCTTAATACCATGAAAAGACTGGTTCCATATTAAAATCAATGCTCCTTTTCTACAATTCCTCAAACACATGACAATAGGCTATGGCGAAAATAAGGTAGGATGTCATATAAATTTCCAAGACTTTTTCAAATTAATTAATTGAAATGAAACTTCACTATAAAGAATGTGTCCCCAATCTATGATGGCATTTTCATGTAGAACAAAATGAAGGACACAGATAATATTTTTTGGTATAGGTATCATGGACTCCATTCCAATAATCTAATAAAATAACTAGTAAAATTCCTTGTATGGGTATTTTAAGGAACTCACCTCAATGTTGGAAACATTAGTGTTATTATTGGGTCAACCAAATATTTACTAAGACATTATCCACCTCCTTTATGTTGTTTGAGGAATTAATCAGACTCTTATCCTTTGAATCATGTGGTGGGCATGGGGAACCATAGAATTCTAGTAAATACTGAAGGAGGTAAAGAGATAGGTTTTTGTTCTTGAAGTTGGATTATTCTCTTCTCCAAATTAAATTTATCTTCACACCATTGAGTGAGCTCTTTGAAATTTGTTTCCTCTGGAGCACAACCAGCATGGACTATGCCTAAAGTCCAAATCAAATTCATCTTTTTGTCAGCCAGAGGGAGGGATTTGAGGTATTTGTATGCTCAAGACCACTGGAAATATTAATCTTCATGCCCAAATGTGTTCAGTGTATCCCTGCAATACAATTCCTTTCTCTTAATTGACATTATTTTCTCTGCCTTTTAGCTTTGGAAATAATTGGCTCTATTATCGATATTTACAACTTGGCATGTTAGTTATTATTTAATCTACCATGTATTTCTCTAATATTTTAATCATTGTATTTCTTATTTCAAATTTTCCATCCTACATGAAAATATTTTTGGATTTATTACAAGGTTTATGGGTCCTCACCAATTCAATAATGGCATTATGTTCTCACAAGTGGTGGCTAATGTGGAGGGGG
Source organism: Picea glauca (assembly GCA_000966675.3). Classification (NCBI taxonomy): domain Eukaryota; kingdom Viridiplantae; phylum Streptophyta; class Pinopsida; order Pinales; family Pinaceae; genus Picea; species Picea glauca. The sequence continues at coordinate 2,164,749 of JZKD02S1672690.1, forward strand.
GAATAAATGTGATGGGAAGTGGTGATGGGATTTCATGGAGGATGAAAAGTGGTTAAGTAGGTACATTTTGAGGAATGAAAGGTGCATTATGTAGGGTGTGGTACTACAGATCGGAGCCCATGCGGATCTGGGAGCATACGGGAATGAAAAGGTGAAAACGAAAAATGCCCCACACTCGAAGCATTAAAATTGACTAAGTATGGGAGATGGTGATTTTCCAAGTCATGAAGGTAAGAGGAAATTTTTTTAGAATGTGGGATTGTGGGTCTAAAGACATAGGAAAAGGTAAATGGGATAGTCAGTCACCTCGCACCTACATTTCAACAAAACAGTTAAGTATGAAAAAGTAAAAAGGTGCATTTCAGGGGACACGAAAGTAAGAGATGAAATTTGTACCTAGCACAATTGCGGGTTTGTGGACCTAATGAAATTCAGGTCTAGGACATGTTTTATACCCACATCAAAACTCCTACATCACTCGAAAAATGACTAAGTGTCAGCAAATTTGAAAGAAGAAAAAATCACTAAGTGTAAATACATGGGTTTGTGGGTGTGTGGATATCAGAGCTTTGATGGTAGTGTGACCTACCAAAATTCATATTGAAAAGAAAAATAGAATAAGTAAAAATATTTGAGAAGAAAAGAACATCAAAAGAAGATTAAGGATAGGTATGTATGTTCAAATATTGATCACGAATGTGGATCAATAGTAACCCATGGGAAAAACATGGAAGCAAATGTACTAATTTTCCACGATTCCTTTTGCAAGACAGGGAGAATCAAGTGGCACACTCTGAAATTCCTAAGGGTAAATTTTTATAAGGTAATTTTTTTATGTAAAACATTTTTTACTATGGTGGGACTCTTCCCAAAACAAGAGGTGGTTTTGCGGAATAAAGAAGCAGTAAGCAGGTTCATGGAGCTATTTTGGATGGGTGCAAGGATATAAAGGAGAAATAAGACACATTTTTGAAGGGTTGACACTTTGGGGAATTAAAGAGTTTCATATGCTCAAGGTTGCAAGATCGCATATCTTAGGCATGTGAAGATGATGAAGGCAACATGCCTCAAGAGATTCATACACCATGATGTATTCATTCTGTAGACTCCACATTCATATTCATTCATTGTAATTGTTTTTATATTGAATCCATATCTCCCATTTTCGATATTGTATTAGATCCAAATTAATGAAATCTCAAAGAAACATATTAGCACCACATTTAGTGTTACTATGTGATGTTTTTCATGATATTTGAATTGATTTCATCTTGCATGACCAGTTCTTATCATTTTATTTGATATATTATGGATATATGAAGAAGGTTTATGTTATGTTTAAATGTATGAAGAATTTAAAGTTTTTTGAAGTGTAGCCTACCACATATGTAGATTCATACTATTCAAACTGCTAAATTCTTAATTCCTCATCACGCTTTTCTTCCTCTAAAAAGATAGTAAGATTTATTCTCAGAAATACCTTTCTATTTTATTTGTTTCCATTAATATTCATCCATCCATCCCTCTAAAATTTCCAAATGTATGATTTCACATAGTAACATCCATCTTGGGGTTCAAAGTTAATAGTCATTTGATCTGAATTTGTTTGAGGATCGAGAGAGAGAAAGAGAGAGAGATTAACAAAATATTTCCAACACAAACATGGATTAATATCTCTATATGAGTTTTATCTCTGAAGTGCCTTGGCATAGTTCCATTAACAATAGGTAACATCTCAAGGAACAATAACACCCATGAATAGGAGGAACCCCCTAGGCCTGACATCTAAAGTAGAGTAAGTGGAGTTATATATCTGGAATCAAATATCGAGGAAAGAAAATGTAGGGGTATATATGAAGGGAAATACCCTCCTTAGGGATAATATAACTCACACATCTTTGAGAAAATAGTACAATCATCTAAATCACTAAATGGTCAAGTGTATGATTCTCAATCATACGATAATGAGCTAGAGTTGAGCACATGAGAAAAAACCAATTCAAAGATAAATTAAGTCTCTCCCTACTTGGTTTGAGACACCCACCAATGAGGAATATTATCCTAAGGTACATTGTACTCTAATTTATACCCCTAGAAAATAGGTGTTGAAGTCTATAGGGGAAGGCCCATTAAATTCAAGACAATGAGGAATCCTAGAAACCAACATGAGGTAGAAAGTAGAGTGTGATTGAAATAGACTAGCACCAAAGAGGGATAAGAAGGAAAATATAGGTGGACTCAATACTTTCCTTGTTTATATCATAAAGGAAATGTTTACCTAGTAGTGACTGGAATCATTCCATGTGGAATGGTCGATTACTAAGTAAAAATATTTTCAAGGATAGATCAGTAAACCATATTGAAAAATAGAGGCCAAAACTTGACAACTTTGAATGGTTATGTATATTTTAACCATGTACAATAAATTACTACAAATTTATTCTTAATAAAAACATAAAGTATACAATGGTGCACACACACACATTACATGGAGATTTTACCCTAGAAATCAAATCTAGGAAAACCAACAACATGTTTAGAGTCACACCTCTAATATTCTATTCATGATATATCTTCATTTTTTACAATACAATATATATATAGGATCCCACAGCATCCAAAATCCCTAATCCATTGACCTATATTATTCAATAACCCTAATTCCTTAACCAAAATTAGAAAACCATCAACGAAAACCATATGCCAAAAAATTGCTAAAAACAGATGCAAAAACCGCCAAAACAATTTGGGGGGAATTTCCCCCAACCCCCCCGGTGTGCATAACACAATGTAGACACTTGATCTAGTCATGAAAATAATATAACACATACCCAACATTATCCCACTTGTTTTTTTCTTTGCATACAAGGGATTATAGGGTTACATAGTCAACAATCCAAGGCAACAATGCCCATAGATGATCTACACCAATAGAACTTCTTGATGCTCACATATTTTGTTAATGAATCTACAATATTCTTCAAAGTTTCCACCTTCATCAGCCACACCTTATTTTATTCAATCATGTATCTAACAAAGTGATACTGGACATCAATATGGTTTTTCTTTGAATGATAAGTCAGGTTCTTCGCGAGGAAGATTTCACTTTGATTGTCACAATCTATCCTTACAAGTTGTTGTACCAACCCAATACCTGAACACAATCTATGCAAGATTGGATACCATGTATTCATCTTTTGTAGTTGAGAGTGTCACTACAAACTTTCTTTTTCTCATCCAACTGATTTCTCCTCCAAATAGGTTAAACACATACCCACTTGTAGATCTTCTTTGATTTAGATATACATTCCAGTATGCATAAACAAACCCATGTATATCAAACACTCTTTCCAAACCTAGTCTTCCTTGGTAGCATAATTCATAAATATTAGTTCCATGCAAATACTAGAAAACTCTTTTTACTATTGTCCAATGCTCCTTCCCTAGTTTTGACATATACCTAATCAAAACACCCATTGCATGTGCAATGTTTGATCTAGTACAGACCATTGCAAAAATCAAACTTCCAACTGCACTAGCATATGGAACATGAGACATGTCCTCTGCCTCTTCTTGTATCTTAGGACATTGATCAACATATAACTTTACAATTACAGGAAACGGAACTCTCACCGATTTACATTCCTTCATATTAAACTTCTACAATATTTTCTCAACATATTTCCTCTGATTTAACCAAAGTTTCTTGTTTTATCGATCTCTTTTAATTTCCATGCCAAAAATTAAATTTGTAGAACCAATATCCTTCCTGTCAAACTTAGAGTAAAACTAAGTTTTCACATCCTAGATAATCTCCTTGGTGTTTCCTATCAACAACATATCATCCACATTCAAGACCAAATAAATAAGATGATCACCGATTAATTTGAAAAAGACATAATGATCCATTTTTCTCCTTGTGAATCCAAGTCTCAAAATATTAGTATCAAATTTTTGATACCACATCCTTGGTGATTTCTTTAACCCATGCACGGAATTTTCAAGCTTTCATACCAGCTCTTTCCTTCCCTTCACAACAAATCCTTCTGGTTGATATGTAGATTTATTCTTCCAAATACCCATGTAGGAATGTTGTCTTCACATCCATCTATTCTACTTCAAAATCAAAATCATCTACAAAATATAAAAGAAATATAATTGAATTTAACTTGGCAACATGATAAAAAAATCTCACCAAAGCCAATTCCCTCTACCTGGGAATAACCTTTTGCTACTAACCAACCTTTGTATTTCTCCACTTTTCCTTTTGCATTCATATTCTTATTAAACACCCATTTTTTTCCAATGGTATTTATTCCAATTGGAAACCCCACTAGATCCCAGGCCTCACTCTTGCCCAACACTGCTATTTCTTCCATCATGTCCTTTTTCCATAGTTTTCCATCCTTTGAATCCAATACCTTCCTAACAGTTCTAGGATCATATTCGATAATAAACAAAGCAAAATTTGAATGGAAATCAAGTGGATTCATTTCTAGTTTCCTTCTTTCCTGAATCGATCTCCTCAATATTGGATTATGAACATCTCCTTCTTATTATTTTGGTTCTTATGTAGAGTATGATTCATCATCCTTTAACTCAAACTCTATTTTCTTTGGTTCTCCCTCCCTTAGTAGGACTTCATGTTTGACAACATATTTTATTTCTCTAAATACCACATCTCGGCTATACACTAAATTCTTATTTTCTAGGTTCCCAAGCTTATAACCTTTCAAACAATCTTTATACCCAATAACGATACACTTTTCATCCTTTTTATCTAGATTACTCATGTTTTCCTATGGAACATGAACATAGGAATCACAAAACAATACCCTAAGATGTGCAAGAGAGGGTTTCATACCAGTTCATACCTCGTGTGGAGTCTTTTCATCCAATGTTGATGAGGGTGATCGATTGACCAGGTAACATGCAATACCCACTACCTATGCCCATAATTCTTTTCCTAACCTAGCACAACTTATCATGCACATTTATTTTCCCATCGACATCACATTCATCCTTTATAAAAATCCATTGTGTTGTGGTGTATGTGGATTATTGTTCTATCTTGCTATACCACACTTCTTACATAATTCTTTGAATTCATTTTCATATAATTCTCCACCATTATACATCCTCAACACCTTGATTATCTTCTCTATATGATTCTCCGCAAGATCCTTAAACGCTTTGAATTTGTTAAATACTTTAGATTTATTCCTGAGTAAATAAATGCATGTATTCCTCAAGAATTCATCTATAAATGATACATAGTACACAAATTTTCATAGTGATGGAACAAAAATAGGTCCATACACATCATTGTGCACCAACTATAAAATTCCCTCTGCCCTCATTGCACAAGAGGGGAATCTTACATGATTTTTCTTCCCATATATGCAATGTTCAGATAAATCAAAATTCAAAGAGAATTTATACATACCTTCAACCATATATTTACCATGTAGTACTCGAAGTCCCTTCTCTGTGTTATTTCCCAGTCTTTGATGCCACAACATAGTCTTTTCTCCAGAGACTATAGGATTTTTTTCTTCTTCAAATCCAATCTTGAGAATAATGGAACTATTTCACACATCACTAATAGTGCTTCCCTATATCTTATATATAGTTCCAAACTGAACTCCCTTCAACAACACCATTTCTCCTTGAACCATCATGTAAGTTTATTTCTCAAATATTATTTTTACCCCTAAATCATCAATTTTGCTTACTGGAATAAAATTTACAGACAACTCTAGGATTTGTAGAACACCATGGAATTTTCTAATCCTTTCTTCCATGATATTCAACTTGAATTTTCCCTGTCCTATATTTTTTTTTGTTGAGTCGTCACCTAGGAAAACGTCACCTCCATCATACCTTTCATATTAAAAAAAACACTCCTTGTGAGGAATCATATTAAAGTATGCACCTAATTCAACCAACCATGTTTCATGATCTGTTTGTGTGCTTGAAGAATCCAAGTACACATCCCCTCCTTCTTTCGCAGAGGTTTTTTCTTTTGTAGAAGGAGCATCTCCAAATCCCTTCCCTCTCTCAACATTTTTAAATCTACATTGTTTTCTTCTAGTTCCCTTCTTTTGCACACCTCTAACATACCTTTACAAATTTTCAAGGAGATTTAGATCTTCCCTTATATTTAAATCACCCACTTGAGGAATTAGATATATTTCTTTCCTAGGAGCATCCTCTTGTAAATAAGGCATATGTGCTTTTTCCTTCCATGTTTTTTCGTCTCATATCTTATGAAAACAAGGATGAGACCACATTATCAAAACTTAAAGTAGTTGTGTTACTACCTATGGCCACAACTATACCATCCCATAAGTTTTTGTTAAAGAGCATGATAAAATGATCACTTATCTTCATCATAAATATTAATATCAACATATAATAACTGACTTACCACTGTATTGAAAGAATTCAGATTCTCTATCACCAAGTCTCAATATTTCATCCTCGTGTTGTAGATCTTCTTGTACGAACATTTTTTTCACCAGGGACTTAGATTGATACGAATCCCCTAACTTGTTCCATAAATCCTCAGTTGTAGCTTCCTCTAACACATTGAGTAATATTAAATATAATAGACACAACCAAATTGTACCCTTCAGCTTCCAATCCAACTTTTCTCAGTATTGTGTTGATGTTCATGTAGGTGTAGTACCTGGATCCACAAAGATCCACTAATCATTTTTCACCAACGGATCTTCCATCTTGAGCTTCCACAGCTCAAAACGTTTCTCATTAAATTTCTCAATATTTATTTTTGAATTGCTCGTCATTTATTTTCACCTAAAGAATCGATATCGCAAATCTCTCATTGTAACAAGGTTTATCATAGACATGAGTTGAACCCTTAGCCATAAAGGCATCCCCCCGAAGCCAATAAAAACTATGATACCAAATGTATATTTAACCTTGTACAATAAATTACTCCAAACATATTCTTAATAAAAATAGAAAAGATACAATGGGCACACACACACATGTTACACAGATATTTTACCCTGGAAAACCAAACCAGAAAAACCAACAATCTATTTAGAGTCACACCTATAATATTCTATTCATCATATATATTCAATGTTTACATATATATATGATCCTGCGGCATCCAAAACCCCTAATACATTGACCCGGATTAGTCAACAACCATAATTCCTTAACCAGAATTAGAAAACCATCGATGAAAACCATATGCCAAAAAAATACTAAAAATGGACGCAAAAACCACCAAAACAAAAATTCATAGGTGCTTCCCCCAAACCCCCCCCCCACCCGCACACACCCAATGCAATACGAACACTAAGCCTAGTCGTGCAATGAATATAACACATACCCAATAGGTCAAGACTCATGAAATCCATGGAAACTATAACATGATGTAAATTTAAACTGAACGAACCCCATGGAATGCAAGGGTGACTCATCACAAATGCTCTAAACAAGGCAAACAAAGGGATGCTACCAAAAAGTGAACCGAGTGCCAAAAGTGCGCAAGTCCCTCCTAGTATTTCCAAAGGGGTGCTAGGAGGGTAAAAGGGGTATAGGTAGGAGAAGCACAATTTCCTCTTGGTATTTCAAAAGGGTTACCAAGAGGATGTGAAATAATCTATATTACCAAAGTGGAAAAATGCCCCCTTATTATTTCCAAAGGGGTTCTAGGAGGATACAACAAAGATAACCATTGTGTCAAGAGACATAGTATCAAAGAGGAATGTAAAGGGGGAAACCAAGTGTGGATAATAAGAGGTAACAAGGACATATATTCCCCAATAATCAAACAAATGGATGTAATTTTGAAGGTGAAAACTACAAATGGAAATGAACAAGGGTAGGGGAATTAATGGAAATATCCTTGGGGGTGGGTGAATGGTGGCATAAAATTGAAGTAATGTCATAGTATAGATGAATAAAAGGGATTGTAATATATGATAATTCAACAAATACCAAACATAAATTTCATATCCTGGAGGGTAAGGCTATCAACATGATGAGAAGAGGTGCATGAGGCTCAAATCTATGATGTAGACTAACCGGACACCCAATCCTATGGAGGAGGAAATGGCATGAGTACCAAAATGCAACAAGGTTCATTATTCTAGGTTACCCATGGGGGGGGAGGTTCTATCACTGGGGAAGGTTCTAAGGTTCATTAATGAGCCTTACTTTTGATGGTAAACTCAGGAAAATGGTGGACTTGGGGAAATAAATACAGAGGGATATTTGACTCCCAGATCCCAATCTCGTCGCTTTGGTCTATGAACGTATCTTTGAACCATGTCTGTAATTCTGCGAGGTCGAAATCACACCTAGTCTTTGTGATAATATAATCTTTATCATCTATTGGAATCTGGTTGAGATTGACAGGAGGTGAGAGGAAAGGATTTTCCTCGACTACTGATTTTTTGGATTTTGGCGCCATTAATTTAATCGGTACCTGGACAATGAAACAAAACGTTAGTAGGAAATGGCTATGGCTGGGAAAATGATTTCAAAAGCGAGGAAAATGGATTTTTTTGTGTGTGGAGAGTATGAACAGTGGGAAAACAGTGAAAACAAGGATTATTTTAAGTGAACGGGTATCTGTTGGGTGTGAAGGGAAGGTCAGTAGGCTAACAGATATGTTAGCCCATAATGAATGGCCAACAGATCAACTAAGGTATGAGGTGGCAGGTGAAGGACGGGTGATGGGTGTGCCAGGATGATGTGGAGGGTGATGATTGAAGGATAGGTAAAAGGGATAAGACATGTGACATGTTAAAAAGGGGTAAGGACACTCTAACAGAGTAATGAGACAAGACATGTAAGATGAGATAGTGGGATGCTAAATCATGAGGCGATGACAGTATGACATGACCAGTATGTCG
>JZKD02S1672690.1:2182950-2213128 GCA_000966675.3 Picea glauca
CTTCCATCTTTTTTCAAACGTCATTTTTCATTATGGAAGGGCCAACAGGCCCCGCCCTTAAATAGGCTAGACTACTCATGTGTCGAGGCCACCTTTTGTATATTTTTGAGGGCATAATCCATGTGAATCTTACTGGACATATTTTTGAGGCACTTGCACCCTCCTATGTACTTTGATATTTTCGATATATATATGTGTATTTACATGTTTTTACGTCTTATGGATTACATTTATTTTACAAATGTATTTACATGTACGTGTGTGTGTTTTTTCTTGCATGTGTGAAAAATGCCAATCTAATACATGATTAGCTAGAGTATCATTGATTTGATTCAATCTCCTAGGAACATGGATATACGTAATGTAATCAAAGATTCGTTCTAAAAGGCATACCCTAAGGAACCTTCACTGTAGAGTAGGATCATAAACGCGGTAAACCCCATTTAACTAGGAAACAACCAACTAAGCATCTAAGTAGACCCAGAGGTGAGAGATAACATGCGACAAAGCGTCATGAAGAAACTCTAAGACTACGTTGTATTCGGTGACATTGTTTGTGGCGTCGCCTAAACAGATACCTTCTGAAGATAACAACTGACCTTGAGGTGTGAAAATCACCCAAGTTGTGAAAGCAAGCCTCCAAGTGTGTCGGCTAGCATCATCCACAAACCCAACGAACACCTCTAATTCACTTGACATCTTCCACAGTGAAAAATATGACATCAAAAAATGACATGTCCATAAAACCAAAAAGATAAAAAACTAAAAGAGAAAATGTATAAGAACTAAACATATTTATAAGAAGTCACCCAAGGCAACCCACCTATGAGTAATACTTCTTGAGGTAGAGCCCATTTCTAGGCTCCGCCAAAGCATTTCCCTCAAATTATATTAGACGATAAGCACCCTTATTTAGAACCTCCTTCATGATGAAAGGTCCAAACCACATGGGTTTACACTTGCCTACCCCCAGGGGATCTTTCTCTTGGTCGTAGACTAGGACAAGGTCGCCTTCAGAGAAAATCCAAGGACAAACGAACTGATCATACTGACACTTTTTTTTTTTTTTTTTGGAGCCTCATTAACAAGGTTGAATCCCCACGCTGCTCATCTAGCTACTCAAGATATAATAAACGCTCTTCAAGCGGTGAAGTGTCTGGAAATAACTGTACTACCAACTCTAGAGACGGGATCTGGCACTCTATAAGAAAGACTACTTCCATCCCGTAAACGAGTTGAAAAGGTGAGAAACTGGTTACAGTCTTAACAGATGTTTGGTAGGCCCATAACGTGGAGTACAACATCAAATGCCAGTTTGTCTTGGCTGAATTGATCATTCGTTGTAGAATAGTCTTAAGGGGTGTATTCATAGCTTCCACCTGACCATTCTCTTGTGGGTAGTAGGGTGACGAATGTTCTTGCCTCAACCCAAGATTTGACATTAACTTGGACATCATTTTATTTTGAAAGTGACCGCCATGGTCAGTGACAATCTCTCTTGGGATGTTGAACCTTGCTATTATCTAGTTAGACAAAAAGAGAGTTGTTGTCTCGCCATCATCTTTAAACATCAGCATAGCCTCGACTGGCTTCATGAAGTATTCTACTGCTACGATGATATAACTGTGCCCCTTGCTGAAGGGGGGTCGCATGTAGTTAGTGAAGGGACCAACTGTGATGAGGGGAAACATGGGAGCAGGGTGTGCCCTCATATTTTGAGAGAAGATCTGACATGGGTGGCACTTCTTGATTGATTCAACACAATCTTTGATTAATGTCAGCCAAAAGTAACTGGCTCATAGAATCTTTTGGGCTTTTTCCAACCTAGAAAGATGACCTCCACATGCTCCAGTGTGGAAATCATTAAGCATGATTTCCTCTTCTTCATGAGTGAGACATCGACGAAGGATGCAATCTACACCTCGATGACACAGAGTGTCCTTGAGTATGAGATATTTCTTAGCCTGATGGCATATACGTCGATGCTCATCACTAGAAGAAGAGCTGGGGCACTTCAAAGTTTGGATATAGAATAGTATATCTCTGTACCAGGGGTCCGAAGATGCGATAAAAAACATGTCTCCTTTGATAGGCTATTCCTCGGGTATAACATCACCTGATTCGACCAGAAGTTGCAAGATGCGTTCCGTGAAGACCAATGACTTTTTGGATTTCGCTGAAACAAAATCCGAGTCAAATTCTTGGAGGAAAACTATCCATATAATGATATTTTTTTCGATTACACATCATGTAAACACGTATTGAAATGGATTCACAATGGCAATGACGGTGGTCTTGCGAAACAAGATATAATCATAGAAACGTTGGACAACATGAACTGCTGCCAATGCAAGTTTTTCAACGTGGGAATAATTGAGTTTTGGTCCAAACAGGCCTTGGCTCAGGTAATAAATCATGTATTCTAAGAGAATATCATCCTCCCGAACCAACACAATATCGATGGTCAACTCTGCAGCGGCCAAGTATAATAATAAATATTTATTATAATTGGGTGGTCGAAGCAGAGGGGCAGACATGAGGGCGCATTTCAATTCTCTGAAAGAGCATTGAGTGGTTTCGTCCCAATGAAAAGGAACGTCCTTCTTTAGTAAACACATGAAAACCTTTGTGATCTTGGCATCGTTTACGATGAAACATCGTAAAAAGTTTGCTTTTCCTTGTAAACTCTGAAGCTGAGGGACTGTGCACGGGGGAGGAAACTAAACTATCGCCTCAACCTTTAGAGGATTGACCATGATCCCTGTTGTTGAAAATATGAAACCTAGCAGATGACCCGACGTTACGCAAAAGTTGCATTTGTTTGGATTCAAACAAATCCAGTAGTAATGACATCGCTCAAAGATGATTTGGAGGTGTGTGGGATGATCAACTCTCTTATGAGATCATGATGCTAAATCATCAAGATAAGTCTCGACAATGTGTTTGAGATCGTGGAAAGAAAAATACATGGCCCACTAAAAAGTAGCTCCAGCATTTTTCAGACCAAAAGGCATCTTCTAATAAGTGAATGTACCCCACAGACAAATGAAAGCGGTTTTTTATTGGTCTTTGGGTTTGATCTGTATCTGATTGTATCCCAAAAAACCCTCCATGAAAGAAAAGGCCTCGCAACCTGCACATTCATTGACTATCTGGTCAATAAATGGCATGGGGAAATTATCCTTTGCACAAGCCCTATTCAAATCATGGAAGTTTGTACATACGATAATCGTACCCTGGTTTTTGTTTACTGGCATGGGATTTGACACCCATTGAGTTAATTTAACTGGGTAGATGAAACCATCTTTGAGTACTTTCTCTACTTCAGCCTTAATAGTTGTTTCTTTCCTAGGATTAACTAGATGAGGCTTCTGCTAGATCGGCTTAGCTTCAAGATACATCATGATTTCATGTTCAATGATTCTTGGATCTATGCCTAGAATTTCCTCGTAAGACCAGGAAAAAACGTCGCAGAATTCTTTGAATAAATCCTTGTAGATTTGAATCTCCTCGGGAGAGAAGTCCGCTCTAACGAAGACATTCTCCACGACGCCAGGGGTTCTGGAGATATCAATAGGTATTGTTTTAGTGATGGTTTCCATATTTCCTTCAGTGTAAACAACATGCGTAGCCAAAGGATTGATAGGACAAGCCCTATCTCCAGTCATAGTCAGAGTGAATTCACCTGCTTCAATTCTTATTAACTATGGGAGGAAATAAGATCTGTGATGGAGATCATCCCAAGGTCTATCCGGACTAGTCATTGCCTCAATAATCACCTTGTCTGAGGGAAATACTAAGTCTAAAGAATCAGTATTGACAAGGGAACCTTGAGCCCAAATAGGCTTGAGAACTAGATCTAAATCTTGTGCGGGAGTCAGATTGGGATCGACGGAAGCTTGTTGGACTATAGAGTATGCAACTTCCGTCGCAGACAAAGGCATGGCCATGCCATGGTGCCCTATCCCTTACATTGTGGTTGATGGGGAAGGAAGAGTCCATGGATCATTAAAGTAAGTCATTTGAAATGACGAGATTTGAAATATTTCAGCCCTAGGTTGGTCGGGGACAGTCGATATGTACTAGACATTGCTGGTCGAAGGTGGGTGATCAAAAGTACCCATCAAAGGTGGGCACAAACAAACCCCTACATTGACAATGTTGGGTTAAGGGTTATCAATCATTGGGAATGTGGATACCCCCGATGAAGGGTCAGGATGGGAGAAGGATAACTGATCAATGGACACGATCCAGTCCTCATGTGGAAACAACAAGAGCTAGAAAATTGTCACGACCACTACTTCCATAGCATAGGTCCAACTCCTTCCTAACAAGATATTGTAGTTGAGAGATGCATCGACCACTTCAACCTTGACGCACACAGTCTTCCCCCCTAACTGCACAGGGAAAGAGGGGATGATTCCATGTGGTCGGAATGAATGACTGTCGAAAGCGGTAAGAAGAGTAGGTGACGGAGACAAAATAGGTTAGCCAATGGCCTTCCAACATGCCAAAGAAATAACACATGTCGAGGCAACCTCATCAACTACCATGTGGAAAATGTTCCAAGTAAAAATGTTCGTGGTGTAAGCCACTACTATATGAAATGTCACGTGGTAACAGAGACGATGTTTTAAGTTGGTCGTATCAAACATGATCATTCCCAGATTACAAGTCTCAGCATATCCTAAGGCAGCTAACAGATCCTTTCTTTGGGAAGGGAAACTTTGGAGGACTTCCAAAGCAGACATTGCATAAGGGGTTTGAGACAAATCCTCCACCAAAGAGTAGTTCTGGGTGGCCCTTGCATTTGGATTCTGGGAATCTTTCTTGAATACACCTTTTTGGATGTGTGTCATTGAATTTGATGAGGGGAAACATGGGAGTAGGGTGTGCCCTCATATTTTGAGAGAAGATGTGACACGGGTGGCACTTCTTGACTGATTCAACACAATCTTTGATTAATGTCAGCCAAAAGTAACTGGCTCATAGAATCTTTTGGGTTTTTTCCAACCTAGAAATATGACCTCCACATGCTCCAGTGTGGAAATCATTAAGCATGATTTCCTCTTTTTCATGAGTGAGACATCGGCGAAGGATGCAATCTACACCTTGACGATACAGAGTGTCCTCGAGTATGAGATAGTTCGTGGCCTGATGGCATAAACGTCGATGCTCATCACTAGAAGAAGAGGTGGGGAACTTTAAAGTTTAGATATAGAATAGTATATCTCTGTACCAGGGGTCCGAAGATGCGATAAAAAACATGTCTCCTTTGATAGGCTATTCCTCGGGTATAACATCACCTAATTCGACCAGAAGTTCCAAGATGGGTTCTGTGAAGACCAATGACTTTTTGGATTTCGCTGAAACAAAATCCGAGTCATATTCTTGGAGGACAACTATCCATATAATGATATTTTTGTCGATTACACGTCATGTAAACACGTATTGAAAAGGATTCACAACGGCAATGACGGTGATCTTGAGAAACAAGATATAATCACAGAACCGTTGGACAACATGAACTACTGCCAATGCAAGTTTTTCAACATGGGAATAATTGAGTTTTGGTCCAAACAGGCCTTGGCTCAGGTAATAAATCATGTATTCTAAGAGAAAATCATCCTCCTGAACCAAAACCATATCGATGGTCGACTCTGTAGCGGCCAAGTATAATAATAAATATTTATTATAATTGGGTGGTCGAAGCAGAGGGGCAGACGTGAGGGTGCATTTCAATGCTCTGAAAGAGCGTTGAGTGGCTTCGTCCCAATGAAAAGGAATGTCCTTCTTTAGTAAACACATGAAAACCTTTGTGATCTCGGCATAGTTTATGATGAAACATCATAAAAAGTTTGCTTTTCCTTGTAAACTCTGAAGCTGAGGGACTGTGCACGGGGGAGGAAACTAAACTATCGCCTCAACCTTTAGAGGATTGACCATGATCCCTGTTGGTGAAACTATGAAACCTAGCAGATGACCCGACGTTACGCAAAAGTTGCATTTGTTTGGATTCAAACAAATCCAGTAGTAACAACATCGCTCAAAGATGATTTGGAGGTGTGTGGGATGATCAACTCTCTTACGAGATCATGATGCTAAATCATCAAGATAAGTCTCGACAATGTGTTTGAGATCGTGGAACGACAAATACATGGCCCACTAAAAAGTAGCTCCAACATTTTTCATACCAAAAGGCATCTTCTGAAAAGTGATTGTACCCCACAGACAAATGAAAGTGGTTTTTTGTTGGTCTTTGGGCTTGATCTGTATCTGATTGTATCCCAAAAAAACTTCCATGAAAGAAAAGGCCTCGCAACCTGCACATTCATTGACTATCTGGTCAATAAATGGCATGGGGAAATTATCCTTTGCACAGGCCCTATTCAAATCATGGAAGTTCGTACATACGAGAATCGTACCCTGGTTTTTGTTTACTGGAGAAGGATAACTGATCAATGGACACGATCTAGTCCTCATGTGGAAACAACAAGAGCTAGAAAACTATCACGACCACTACTTCCATAGCATAGGTCCAACTCCTTCCTAACAAGATATTGTAGTGTAGAGATGCATCGACCACTTCAACCTTGACACACATAGTCTTCCCCCCTAACTGCATGGGGAAAGAGGGGATGATTCCATGTGGTCGGAATGAATGACTGTCGAAAGCGGTAAGAAGAGTAGGTGACAGAGACAAAACAGGTTGGCCAATGGCCTTCCAACATGCCAAAGAAATCACACATGTCGAGGCAACCTCATCAACTACCATGTGGAAAATGTTCCAAGTAAAATTTTTCGTGGTGTAAGCCACTACTATATGAAATGTCACGTGGTAACACAGATGATGTTTTAAGTTGGTCATATCAAACATGATCATTCCCGGATTACAAGTCTCAGCATATCCTAAGGCAGCTAACAGATCCTTTATTTGGGAAGGGAAACTTTGGAGGACTTCCAAAGCAGACATTGCATAAGGGGTTTGAGACAAATCCTCCACCAAAGAGTAGTTCTGGGTGGCCCTTGCATTTGGATTGTGGGAATCTTTATTGAATGCACCTTTTTGGATGCGTGTCATTGTTTCGTCCAACATATTCTTAATCCGGAGAGGAAGAGGTGGGTTTTCGACTTCTTTACCCTTCTCATAGGTGTTTGGAATTCCATAGTCACATGTCCTAGTTGCTATATCAACACTACCTTTCATCATGTACACATTCGTGGATGAAAGATTACTCGAATATAGAGGGGGTCATTGACTTCCCCCTTCCATGCTCAAAGAGGCTTGAGTTAAATTTTTCCCATGTGGAAATGGGTTCATTAACACGATAGGTTGCTACTATGCCAATAACTTATGGGCCTCCGCAAGCTGAGGGCACTAGTGAGTCGGATGGTCTTTCATGCAAATATTACCCAGATACTTTGACTTCTTATTTTATGTGTTTCCCCTGCCAGCGTTATTGGTAGGTTTCTTATCCCCCTTACCCTTCTTTCACTATTTATTCTTTCTGTCAGGCTGTTGGGTGGCCTTCAGGTTTGTCGATTTCACACTGTGTACATACGATGTTTGATTAGGGGGAGAAGCTGAACCAGTGGTTTGGTTGGCCATTATCTATTGTATTGACAATTGTTGCAATTGATTTGATAGCTGATCAGTGGGCTTTATTTGCACTGAACCAACAATACCATCAGCATGTGGTCTAGATATTTGTATGGTCTTTTCAAATATTGGTTGTGGTGCATATGGAAAAACTTCATAAAGTAAACCAGACTGAGATTAAATCAACCCTAGCTATTGAGCTCTCGTTATCGCTTCTTCTTATTAAAAGACCCCTGATGTTTCGACATCTTTAGATAAATGTCGTACCAAATACTTAAGGAACCACTCAAGCAGGAATGTTGGTGGGACTGGTACTTTTATCAAATTCTTCTGGTGTCTCCATTCTTGGATGTGATCTGAGATATGGTCTTTCTTTGTCTTCTCAAAGTTGGCCAGCAACTCAGTGTCAGCAGAGTATCTCACAGGTAATTGAAAATGGTTTAAGAAAGCCATTGCCAATTCGCCAAAGATAGAGTATCTTGAGCAGTCATTCTTGATGTAACATTTTGTAGCACTCCCTAGGAGAGTGCAATGAAACAAATGCAATTGAATGAAGTCGTCTCTCAACGAGTTCGACGAGCACCATAAATGGAAGGTAGTCACATGATCACCTGGATCTTCATTAGGCTTAGATTCTAACTTTGTAATGTTCAAAGGCAAATTGGTTGGCATGGGAGGCCAACGCGGATCATGATAAATGGGGTCATTTAATAACTTTATCAAGTCTGGCAAGTGCAAAGTTGCCAAAAACGACAATTTCGGTTGTTGATTTTAACTAGGAAAAAAAATCCTAGAGTTTGGTTGGCACTAGGTTTCTAGGAAAAGTTAGGTTGTTGGCCAGCGTTCTGGTAATAACCATGGTCATGACCAATGTACGAATTCTACTCTTGTTGATATGTCATCATTTGACTCCCATAATAGGACGTAAAAGGTTGGGCTTGCATTGTATTCCAAGGATTTTGGGAAGGGTTGTTGTAATGTCCCCAAGGCCGAGCCCTGTTGTAAATCATGTCTATGAAGTATAAAGCTTGCATTATGAATTGTAATTATGTTTTATAGGCTGGCGAGCCAATTTTATATATAAGTTGTCGGGCTTATGTGTTATTAGGCCGGAGAGCCTAAGTGTTAAGGACGGGAGCCTACTTTTGTATATGTAATCATGCAGAACATTAATAAAAATATAAACACCGCTACGTGCAGAATGACCACGATGAATGAGTGATGGGGGACTAAGATTCCACAGAGTGGGTAAGGGAATGGGGGTTGGAAGGTTTGAAAGAGAGGCTAAGTGTTGAGCCTAGGGGCTTAAGTCATTGGGAATAATATTTTAATACTATTCCAAAAAGCCATGTGAAATATATGTTTTGTCCTAAGTTCCTGGAGAGGAACGCATGCTAATGGAGTGCATGCAGATTTATGGGTGACATGTTTCAACCCAGGCACATCAATTAAAAAAATATAGAAGTCAGTCGTGGGTGGGTGGTTCGTTCATGCTGTCAACCTCCGCCTGAGTTCACCATGATGCCCGTCAGAACCTGTTTTTCCTCTACATCTGCATTTGCTTACCCGCGCACCGCAAAGGAAACCCTCAAGGGAAAATTGTTTCTCTTGCATTTTTACATTCTCCACCCGAGTCGCTTTTCCATTCCCCATCCTTCCTGAATTATGTTTATCTCTGCGATCGACCTCTGGTTTGATTCATTTTTACGCACCCTAAAACTAGTGGCAAACTTGCGGACTGAGTCGTGTCTCCTATGAAGTCTGAGCACCCTGTAAATGTCTGAACCATGTTGTGTCTTAGTGTGGAATTTTGTCATTTTTGGATGTCCATACCCAAATTCCTGTTGTTGTTGTCACTGTGAGTTAATCGAATTGCTACTGTCATTGTGGTTATCCTCACCATGTGGGAATTGAGTCGGAAGGGGCTGAAGAACCGGGTTTTAAGGCCCTTAGTTGAAGAGGCAGTCTGTTAGGCCTGTGAGAAGCTATTCCAGGTGAAGGAGTTTGTTGGGAAGTGGTATTCTTCTAGAGATATTCCAGCACCAGCTACGGAGCTTTAAGACTTCCTGATCTGGCGTGTTGCTGAGAAACAAAGAGGGAGGTGAAGCACTGATGGACTGTTCTTGTGAATGTGTATACTCCTGGGTGGAACAGGCATGTGGGGAATGAGAGTCTGTGAGTAGTGGGTGTAAGAAGGCATCCTGGGAAGAATCCTTCTGGTTATTCTGTGCAGTTTTCCCTGTAACCTCAGACTAGACTAGGATTCCTTGCCTTGGGTGGAGCTTAGTCCCAGCTCGGGGGTGACCCACTACTGAGCATGATGAGAAGCGTGGTCTAAATCTGGGAGATTTGTGGAAGGCCTGCACGTAGTTGGTGGAATTACCACGGTTTCAAAGATAAGTATCAGCTTATGCTTAATATTATTATTTTGCATGCCTGCGATGCTTATATGTATCATGTATTCTGTTGCGCATATGAATTATTGTTAATGCCAAGGATTATTTATGTTAGTAGTAATCTTGTGCTTACTCTAAGTTAAATGTGTTCAATTTGATTTAAATTCATGTTATTAATTAAGTATGAGAATGATGTTGTTCCGCATAGTAGCATTTTCCTGGCTAGTGGGATGACGGTCGGGGAATGTTACAGTATGGTATCAGAGCCTAGTTTCAACGTTGAGCCTGGATGGGCTGGATAAGTGGTCTTTCGACTGAGGTTTTGAGAAGAAATTGTGTCTGGAGGACTAATTTTAGACCTCAGAATGTTTCTGAGTGTCAACAGGCTACTTGACCATGTTACAAAGCTCAGGAGGTGTAGCGGTATTATAAAACTGCAGCCGATGTGGTATATGGCCATAGGGAGAGAGAGAAATCCACACCATCAGTGTTGGATCAAGTAGATGAAGGTTCAGAAGGAGGGTACCAAGTCATTGTCCATAATTCCTTGAGAGGTAGAGTCAGACGGTCGGAATTCTCTGTGGAGAACTCGCGAAATCGCGAGGGCCATAAGATGGCCAGAAGTTGCAAGGTGGTTAGTGGATGGAGAAACTCGCCACCCTAGGATCCAGAATAAACGTGGGTCGTTGATCATGGTTGGTTTGAACCGTTGGATCATTTTTTGAATTCAGGGATCATGAACTTGGAGTGCAGGAAAAATTCTTGGTCACTCCAAGTCCTGAATCGCAAAAGAGATTAACAAGGGTAGAATTGGATAGTGGAGCGTTTCTAGGAAGAAGTGTCAAAATCCTGTGAGCCGTCAGATCCAGCCAACTAGCGAGGAATTTCAGGCTGAAGAGATTTGATAGGTGTAAGAATAGGAGAGATTTGGATCGTTAGATCTAAATCATCGAGGATCATTGGATCTTGTACAAGAACTTGTGTATTGGAATTTGGGGATTGAATCGACAAGAGATTTGGAGTCGCTGCATCGTGAACTCTCGGTTACCAAAAACCTGAAACCCTGAAATCTTGAAATAATCTACATCGTAGGTCATAGGAGAGGAACTTGGCTATTGGATAAAGTATATGAATAGAACGTAATTTCATAATTTTGGCAAACAGAAGTTCGAGATGTGTAGATGCATGAACTCCTGATGCCCGAAACTCTGAAACAAAAAGTAAAAGTAGTGGGGCCCCCTGACATCACTGGGAGTGAGGTGGACCTTCTTAACGACACCATGTGTCACTACCTTGGTGGGCGACAGCTGTTCTATAGGCCCAAAGGGTAAGGAAATCAAATTTTCAGAAGTCGGGAGTTAGAGAGGGAAGCGAGTGCTAGAACCTTCGGGACCAAAACCCCGAAACCCGAAACCCCAAAGCCCCGAAATCCTGAAATGTGAAGTTTCATTTGGAGAGCCTTGTAGCACCTAGCAGTTTAGTGTTTGATCATGACCCATGGATGCATGGGTTGGGGACTAAGAAAATGGAGGCTATCACCAGAAATTGCAGAGCCAAACAAAGCTCAGAAAATTCGTGGAATCGAAATGTTTTCTTATTCTTGTTGGTTTATGAATGTTGTAGTTTTATTAAGGGTTTAAGGCCTGACAAACTTTGGTTGACTGGACATTGTGTGTGCAGATTTCAATGAGTGTAAAGACAACCATGAATCGATGCTGAGTATAGAAATGGAAGAGGTGTGGATTGCCTCCAATTTAGAGAACAAAAGAGAAGGAAGGAATGTCAACTTGGGAGTTAAAGGATTGAACTCCAAAGGGCACAGAAGAGAATTGGATAAAGAAGGGCATGTGATGAAACTCATTGAAAGAATTGCAAAAAGATGCCTAGGCTTGACGAGCCAATAGCCAAAATCTCATGAGAGTCATGGATCGGCAGGGTCAATTCAACTTAAGGATGTTGAAGAGTTTGGAAAGAATAGAAAATAAATTGAAAAAGGAGAGTGACTCAAGTAAGACAGAGAGTTGCAGGACCCCTGAGAGGAAAAGAAGATCAAGGAGTATTAGCAGACATCATCGTCACTCCCAAAAGCATTCCAATAGGGAAGAACACAGTAGTTCAAGCCCATCTCCTACCAGAAAGCACAGGAGATCTGGGATGGATGAATTGAAAGGGGAAATGAACAAGATCAAGCCTCCCATGTTTGATGGAGAACATAAGAAGGAGGAAGATGTCGAAACTTGGTTGTTGGGTATGAGAAAATACTTTCAACTGTAGAATTATTCCTCTCATGCAAAGGGCAGGATTTCCATGTATCAACTAAAGGGAAATGTATCCATGTGGTGGGATCAACTTGTGCAGGTGAAGCACATTAGGGAAAGGGACATCACATGGCAAGAATTCAAGAGGTATTTCGAGAGGAAATACTTAACTAAAAGATATTATGACAAAAATATGAAAGAGTTCTTTGAACTCAAGATGGAAAACAAGACCATTGATGAGTATGAATGAAATTTTTTGGAATAACTGAAGTATGTTTCGTTCATCAAAGATGAGACTGTCAAGATTCAGAGGTACCTGAATGGATTACTGCCTCCTATTGGGGATAATATTTAGTATGATGATCCTAAGACTATGGAAGAAATAATAAGAAGAGTGAAATGATTATATGAACAGCAAAGAGAAAATCCTACCTTCTGGAAGGCTTGGGTTGACCAGAAGAAGTTTAGGAAAGAACAGAGGCAGAAGGGAAACAAACCTCCCTTTTTCAGAAATAGTCCTCAAAGAAATCCATCATTTAGAGAGCCAATAATGGCTGAAGTGGGGGAACAAAGGCCGAGACAGATGCCCATCCAGTGTTGGGGCTGTAAAGAGAACCACAATTATAGATATTGTCCCCATAAAAATGGCAAAGAAATATTTGTCCATAATGTTCAACAAGATGAAATAGTGGAGGACATGGGCAGTAGAATGCCAAGGATCTATTCTGCCCTGGACAACAAGCAAGCTGAATTTTAGTCGCACATGATTGAAGTGGAAGGTATGATTAACAGCCAACCATTTATTATTTTAATTGATTCAAGGGCTAGCCATAGTTATGTAGATCCTATGGTGGTGGAATTTTTTCATTTATCAAGAAGCAAACATGAAAAGTCTTGGTTAGTGCAGTTGGCTACAAGAACTAAGAGGAAAGTCACTGAGTTGGTTAAGTCCTGTCCAGTGGACATGAAGGGATTGAGCACGAAGGCTAAATTGAATATTTTTCCTTTAGGCTCTTATGAATGTTTAATTGGGATGGACTGGTTGGACCAACACCATGCCCTCCTGGACTATCATAACAAGGAATTTACATGCCTGGATGAGGAAGGGAATCGAAAAACAGTCCAAGGAATTCTCAAAGCTGTGGTTGTTAGATAAATCTTGGCAATGCAGTTGAAAAAGTGCTACATGAAAGGTTGTCAATTGTTTGTAGCCCGTGTGGAGGAAGTATCCAGAGATGAAGTCTCAAAGATTGGATACCATGCGGTACTAACATAGTTTGAAGACATATTTTAGGAGGTGCCCAGACTACCTCCAAAGAGAGATATCGATTTCTCTATAAATATGATGCCTAGAGCAGCTCCAGTGTCGAAAGCTCCTTATAGAATGAGTATGCCAGAGCTGAAAGAGTTGTAATTGCAGCTTGAAGAGATTCTAAAGAAGGGGTACATTCACCCAATCATGTCACCTTGGGGTGCCCTGGTCCTATTTGTGAAGAAGAATGATGGGACGTTGAGGTTGTGCATTGATTTCATATATTTGAACAAAGTAACTGTCAAGAACAAGTATCCTCTGCTGAGAATTGATGATATTTTCGATCAGTTGAAAGGTGCGAAAATATTTTCGAAGATAGATCTCAGATTGGGATATCACTAGGTAAGAATAAAGGATGAATACATCAGCAAGACAGCCTTTAGAACAAGGTATGGTCATTACGAGTTCACAATGGTACCGTTTGGGCTGTCGAACGCACCTGTTGTTTTTATGTTCTTGATGAATGGTCTATTCAGGGAATATCTAGACAAGTTTGTCATCGTCTTCCTGGATGAAATTTTGGTGTATTCCAAGTCAAAGGAAGAGCATTAACAACACCTGAGGATGGTGCTGCAAGTGTTGAGAGAACACCAGTTGTATGCCAAGTTGAGCAAATGCTCGTTTTATCAAAGGCGGATCCATTACTCGGGGCACATTATTTCAGAAGAAGGGATATTCATGGATCCTGAGAAGGTTGAGGCCATCAGAGAATGGTCAGTGCCAAGGAATGTGGTAGAAATTAGATCCTTTATGGATCTAGCAGGCTATTACAAAAGGTTTATCGCAGGGTTCTCAAAGATAGCTCACCCTATCACTTCCTTGCAAAGGAAGGAGAAAAAGTTTCAGTGGACTGAAGAGTGTGAGAAAAGTTTCCAGTGATTGAAGTAGTTGTTAACCAGTGCTCCAATCTTGAGGATTGTAGATCCAAATGTGGATTTCGTGGTGTGCACAGATGTGTGTAAAGAAGGGTTGGGAGGATTTCCCAGTCAGAATGGATTTGTAATTTGTTATGAGTCTGGGAAGATAAAAGAGCACGAAAATAATTATGCCACTCAGGATTTGGATTTGGCAGCAATCGTTCGCGCTCTGAGGAAATGGAGGCATTACCTCATGGGAAGGAGGTTTTAACTCAGAAAAGACCATAATGGTCTGAAATATTTGTTTGATCAGCAAACCTTAAACACTAGACAAAGTAGGTGGCTGGAATTTATGTGTGAGTACAACTTTGAGATCAAGCATATCAAAGGAAAGGAGAATAAAGTGGTTGATGCACTCAGCAGGAGGGTGCATGAATTAAATGCTACAACCATTAGCATGTATCAGATTGATATTAAAAGTAGAATTCTGGAGGCTAGAAATGTAGATCTGCAATACAAAGAATTGGTAGCCAAGCTACAATAGGGTAAGATGCCACAGAATATGGAAATTTATAAATTGGAAACCAATGGAATACTTTTGTACAAGAACAAAAAATTTGTACCCAATGTCCAGTGCTTGAAACAGATGATTTTGTAGGAGATGCATAATGTGCCTTATGTAGGGCACCCTAGATATCAAAAAATACTAGCAGCAGTCAAGAGCCATTACTTTTGGTCGGGTATGAAGAGAGAGATAGTTGAATACATCGCCAGAAGTATGGAGTGCCAGAAAGTTAAAGCTGAGCATAGGCACCCAGCAGGGTTGTTGCAACCTTTACCCATTCCTGAGTGGAAGTGGGAAGTGGTGACAATGGATTTTACTACAGGATTGTCCAGAATAAGCAAGCTGCATGATTTGATCATGGTGGTGGTGGACAAGCTTACAAAATATTCCCATTTTATTCCACTGAAAACTACTCACAGGGTAGCAGATGTTGTTGATATTTTCGTAAAGGAAGTGGTACGATTGCACGGAATTCCTAAAACAATTGTGTCCGACAGAGACCTGAAATTCACCTTGAATTTCTCAAAAGGATTGCTCAAAGGATTCAGAATGAATCTAAACTTTAGTACAGCTTATCATCTTGAGTCTGATGGACAGACAGAGAGGGTGAACAGAGGAATAGAAGACATACTGAGAATGTATGTGATGGAAAAACTATCAAGATGGGAAGACTACCTGCACTTTGTAGAATTCACGTACAATAATGGGTATCATGCATCATTGAAGATGAGCCCATTTGAAGAACTTTATGGAAGAAAGTGCATTACTCCAGTGAGCTGGGATAATCCAATTGATAGAGAAGTAGTTGGGCTAGAGTTTCTCAAGGAGATGGAAGACCAAATGATAAAAATTAAGCATAATTTGAAAGCTGCCCAGGACAGGGAGAAAAGTTATGTTGATAAGAATAGAACCCACAAAGAGTTCAAAGTGGGTGATCATGTTTTCCTGAAATTGAAATCTAACAGGAGTTCCCTGAAGCTGGGAAGTTGCACCAAGTTGGCAACTAGATTTTTTGGGCCATTTGAAATCCTAGAAAGGATTGGTCCAGTTGCATATATGCTTGCATTACCTGCATCTATGACTGTACATACCATATTTTTGGAATAATATTAAGAAATATATACCATATGCTAATCATGTTATCGATTGGAATGTGATTCAAGTGGAACAAGAAGGTGTCCTGCAAGTGCATCCTGTGTGCATATTGGACAGGAAAAACAAACAGCTTCCGAATCGAGCTATAGGGCTTGTAAAGGTCCAGTGGACCTACTACGTTCCTTAGGATGTGACATGGGAGCATGAAGATGTTATGCAGGCAAAGTAACAGCATATTTTTGAAAATTTTGAAAAGCTTGAAGATGCAGTGTAAAGTTTCACTGAGGATAGTGCAAAAATAAGGGGAGGGGATTGTAATGTCCCCAAGGCCGAGCCCTATTGTAAATCATGTCTATGAAGTATAAATATTTCATTATGAATTGTAATTATGTTTTATAGTCTTATGAGCCAAGTTTATATATAAGCTGGTGGGCTTATGTGTTATTAGGACAGAGAGCCTAAGTGTTAAGGTCGGGAGTCTACTTTTGTATATGTAATCATGCAGAACATTAATAAAAATATAAACACCACTACGTGCAGATCGACCATGATGAATGAGTGATGGGGGACTAAGCTTCCACAGAGTGGGTAAGGGATTGGGGGCTAGAAGGTTGGAAAGAGAGGCTAAGTGTTGAGCCTAGGGACTTAAGTCCTTGGGAATAATATTTTAATATTATTCCAAAAAGCCATGTGAAATATATGTTTTTTCTTAAGTTCCTGGAGAGGAACACATGTTGATGGAGTGCATGCAGCTTCATGGGTGACATGTGTTGACCCAGGCACATGTAGTTAAAAAACTGCAGAAATCAGTCGTGGGTGGGTGGTTCGGTCACGTTTTCATCCTCTGCCTGAGTTCACCGTGATGCCCATCTGAAACCATTGTTCCTCTACGTCTGCATTTTCTTACCCGCACACCGTGAAGGAAAACCTCACGAGAAAATTGTTTCTATTGCATTTTTCCATTCTCCACCTAAGTCGCTTTGCCATTCCCCATCCTTCATGAATTTTGTTTAGCTCTACGATCG
Organism: Picea glauca; assembly: GCA_000966675.3. NCBI lineage: Eukaryota > Viridiplantae > Streptophyta > Pinopsida > Pinales > Pinaceae > Picea > Picea glauca. Next base: position 2,200,059 of record JZKD02S1672690.1, read on the forward strand.
ACCTCTACTTTGATTCCTTGTCAAGCACCCTGAAACTAGTGGTAAACTCGCAGACTGAGCCATGTCTCTTGTGAATCCCGAGCACCCTGTAAATGTCTAAACCGTGTTGTGTCTTAGTGTGGGTTGTTATCATTTTTGGATGTCCATACCCAAATTCTTGTTGTTGTTGTCACCGTGAGTTAACCAAATTGCTATTGTTGTTGTGGTTATCCTCACCATGTCGGAATTTAGTTGGAAGGGGTGGAAGAACCAGGTTTTAAGGCCCTTAGTTGAAGAGGCAGTATGTTAGGCCTGTGAGAAGCTATTCCAGGTGAAGGAGTCTGCTGGGAAATGGCATTCTTCCAGAGATATTCCAGCACCAGCTACAGAGCTCTAAGACTTCTTGATCTGGCCTGTTCTTGAGACCCAGAGAGGGAGGTGAACCACTGATGGAATGTGCTTGTGAAGGTGTATACTCATGGGTGGAATAGGCATGTGGGGAATGAGAGTCCATGAGTAGTGGGCATAAGAAGGCATCCTGGGAAGAATCCTTCCGGTTATTATGTGTAGTTTTCCCTGTAACCTCAGCCTAGACTAGGATTCCTTGCCTTGGGTGGAGCTTAGTCCCAACTCGGGGGTGACCCACTGCTGAGCATGATGATCAAAGTGGTCTAAGGTTGGGAGGTTCATGGAAGGCCTGCATGTAATTGGTGGAATTACCACGATTTCAAAGATAAGTATCAGCTTATGCTTAATATTATTATTTTGCATGCTTGTGATGCTTATATGTATCATGTATTCTATTGTGCATATGAATTATTGTTAATTCTAGGGATTATTTATGTTAGTAGTAATCTTGTGCTTAATCTGAGTTAAATGTGTTTAATTCTATTTAAATGAATGTTATTAATTAAGTATGAGAATGATGTTTTTCTGCACAGTAGCATTTGCCCGGCCAGTGGGATGACAGCCGAGGGACGTTACAGTTTCCCCCTTCTGATCTGATGGGCATAGATCCTGAGCCTTGTCTAAGGTTCCATTGGCTATGAAAGGGGTTGCCCCTGGTCGGAATCCCTGACGAGGGAACTAATCCCTGCCATGGATTCCAAATTCCTTGTGAGGAAGGAATTCCTGAGTTCGCCCCCTGTGCAGGAATAGTACCCTACATAGGATTTTCTTATCCATAATCGGGGTTGCCCCCAGCCGAGATGACAGCTGAGAAGAATGTGTTTTTACCAAACATGAGTAACAAAGAGAATCATGTCGAACCTACCGGCATGCTATAATAAGGAATTCCTTGACTACCTACTCCAAATGAACTATAGTTTACGTTCTACCCGGCGGAGTGCTGGTGAGCACCGCCAAGCGAAAGGGACGAAGGAGGTATATGACCCCCTCATTAAGGGAAAGCATTATAGGGAGATGAAATCCCCACCATAGATCCTTGCAAAGGAGTGTTCGAGCTCCCTGCCCCTAGACCTAAATTCTATAGAGTGGAGTAGGAAAGGACAGAGTTCATATCCAAGGTAGACAACCTGTATGAGAATGGAGGGCCTATCGCAATCTGGGTGAAAGGACTAGTGATCGTCGCCATAGACGGAATAGGACCATTGCCTGAGGTAGACACAGTCGAGACCATAGTGGTCTGGACTGGTGATGGTTGGTTAGGAGGTGGAAAATCCCTTGCAGTTACATCCGTAGAGGTAATATGAGGATTCCCTGAAGAAGTAGCAGCATTTTTCTCCATCGCTTCTTGTGAAACTACCTGACTCTCATAAGGTTTAACCTGTACAACGATGGGCACCGATAGATCATTAATCAGAGGGTTATACAGACCAATAGCTTTCACTCTGAGGTAGGAAATGGTTGGTTCCTTAGGTATCAAATGTTCTCCTCTTGTAGATGGGTCAGGATCATTTTCTTGTGGCCTGGTCGCCTCAAAAGACCCTTCCTGGTCTAGTCTTCGACTTAGAGGTGGAGAGGGTGGCTCCAAATTAACCAGCGGTAGGCTAAGAAGACTTCACGATCGGTGAAGCTCCTGATCCTCCATGGTGTGATAAGATCAATGACACACTAGGGATTTCTATTAATGTTAAAGACCAACACACACTAGAAATGCTCCTATGAGATAAGACAAGCAGATCACTACCTTTTTGGAAGAACAGTTACACCAGTCAACACTAGAGCAACTTACCGGTAAAAGTGTAGTTCGAATATGGAAACACCCTCTGGGTATACTCTGCAAAGAATGGCCCGATGTCTGCCCTAGGTACCGCAGTATACCCCCGCAATCACCTCTGTAAGTCACTAAGATAAAAGCAACGAGGTTGCTAGCGCACGAACAGTCACCAGGTGGGTACAGTTGACGGTCGAGTGGACCACAATAAGAAAGGTATCAAGCCTGAAACCTATCAAGGGTATCGAAAACAAGTGTTTTGGAAGATGACTGAGGACCTCAAATGGATTCGAGACCCATGAATCTCCGTGGAAAATGCAATCAATGAAATCCCAAGATAAGCCCTCTATATGTGTTCCCCACTAAGCTTGGTCTGGCTTTGGAGGGGTTATCTCTGCTACCTTTTCACACGTGAACTTGTGTTTATCCCCTGTGTTAGAGGGGGGTCCTGGATAACTTTCATGGTTATCGGAATTTCAAGCACTCCCTAGCACAGACTCTTATATTTGTTTTTGTAGCCTTGAAGAGTTTCCTCTCCAATCCTAAATCAAGGCTCTAGCCTAGACTAAATTGATGGACCCTACAAACACAAAGTCTAATAACTTTTAATTAAGCATTAATTTTTTTTGGTTGTCTTAGGTCAAAGGGAACGAGAGTGAAACTAGTGATGTTCTTTAAGGGACAAAAGAGAAGAGCATAAGATGAAACTGAAAACAAACTACTTCTTCTTCACAAATAAAGATTTGTCAATTTAAACTCTTTAACCAAACTTTTTCGTAACTACTTTTCTCAGATCTTTGAAAAGAAAAACTTAAAACAAGGTTTCGCTCGACTAGAAGCTACTTAATGTCCTAAGCATTCAAATAAATAAATGAAGAAAACTTTATTTTTCCTTGGTAAATAAAGAAACTAACCTGAACTACTTTCACCAAACAAAGAAATGATTTTTTTTTTTTATTGTTTTATGCTTCAAAACCATAAATTTGAAAATGAATTATTTTCTCTTCTTTTGAAAAAAAAAAAGGAAAAAATGATGACAAGTCAAGACCAAGAAATGAATTCTATCCCATCACAGATCGAAAGGGAGTCACTGACAATACCAAGCAAGAAGATCAGAACAAACTTGCAAACTTGTCTAAAAACCATAATAAAGAAGACACAAGAAATATTTGATAAAAAGAAAACTATGCTGAGGTCAAACCTAGGCTACAGACTGTTATAACAGAGACCAGGGATAGATCAAGAAAACCCCTGAGAAGTGTGACTTCTAACAAGGAATAGGATGACTGCCTCTTCTTTAAAAAAAAAAAATCTCAGCACAGGCACGCTAATGACACTTCAGCAGCCTGTGTATGTACACAGGCTATCCAAAGGCAAGGCGTGTATGTATGCATGCAGGCCCACTATAGGTCGCGCACACCTCTGTAACTTATCAAACAAATGAAAACCAATAGTCAAGAAAAGGTAGTGATTACTGGTATGGAAGACCAGAATCCCTTAAATACATAGAAGCTTACAGAAACTCAAAAAATAGTAAATAAATTGATTCAAAATACCCAAAAAGAAAATCCCCAAAAAACCCTAGAGGTCTCCCCAGTATGGTCGCCAATTTTTCTATAGCGGGAAAACCCCCTACAGACTACACCAGGGTTCTAAAGTGTAGGCAGAGATAACCGTCTAAAGTCTCCTACTTTAACAATTGTCCCGACATTACCCCATAATCATACACGAAAAGCAAAGTATAGGGATCCAGTAGTCCTACCTTAAACTCTGTGTCTGATGTTGATCCCTTTGCGCTTGGTTGTTTCTCGACTGCAAGTATCCTCCCAAGGCTAACCTATATTCATCAAAAGACAAAAAAGAAACTACAAGAATGCATTCTAAATATGGATTAGTAGGTTAGATATCTCAACAAAAATGTAAACAAATCATAAATATTTAAGACATCATTTGGTGGGACGGAAAAAGTATTTCTTTATATTAATATCACAAAATTCGTTTACAATATGAGACTAGCAACTGCTCCTCGAACTCATTCCTTGGATCCTCTTCACCATGCACCAAATACTTCCATGTATTCTTCTCCTCTTCAGTTCTCTCTAGGGAAATGACAAGGGTTTGCAATGGAGGAAGAAGGAATTATGGCTCAAACTCACAATGTGGTTGCAAAATATTGGGGCAAAGGAAGAATACTGAAATGGGAAGAGATTTTATGCTATTGTACTTCTCTTTGGAATGGTACCCCAACACCTTCTTTTATAGGCCAAAAGAGATAGTAACAGTTGGGGTGACTAGCTATGGGTGGTCAAATGGTTAGGTAACGGCCCAAAAACCTGTATCCCTTTGCAATTTTCATTTTTCACGATTTTTGTGAGTGTACGTGGGTTGTAGTGGTGTAGAAAGCATGTGTACATGGGCAATAGTGGTGAAAGGCATGTACACCTTCAAAAAAATGGTTTTTTCAAAGAGTTGTTCAGTGATGGCTTGGAAAAGATAGCAAGTAAGACGGCATGATGCTAGGTATGCAAGTCTGGTACAATTTAGGGTTATAACATGGGGGCCCGTTGGTCCTTGACCAGGTTTTGTGGAAACACTAGTCATGTTTGACCAATTTTGGGACTTTCACAGGCTGGTCGAAGATGAAGCACCTGGCGAAGCAGAGATTGTGGGATCTCACCCCCTTTTGTGGAATTTTTGGGTTTAGGGTTTATGTAATGGGTATGGGATTTAGGCCCATGGGTTTACCCATGTTTAGGCCCCATTTGTAATGTATAAATAGATATATAGGTGATTTAAGAAGAGGAGATAAGTGGAGAGACCTAGTAGAATTGGCTTAGAGCAGAGCTAGAGACTTTGTGTATACTATGTGTCAAGACTTGCAGAGCTAAGTGCAAGTGATTGTAAGAAGGCTTTGTGCTATGACCTAACTCGAGGAAGGAGGATTTGTTGAGGTGCACATAGATCTCATGTCTTATGAGGAGTATGATTTGTGTCTTTTTGCATGGAAGAAGATAATAAATAAGAAGAAGAGTTGGTGGACGTAACCCCACGTTGAGGGTGAACCATGTATATCCTGTGTTATGGTTTCTTTGTGTCATTGATGTGATTTATGCTTAGTGTTGTCATATTTATGTATGTAAATGAATTTGATATATTATCTTAGTGTTTATTAATGTGAATGAATGCTATATATTCTCTATTTCTATGTGCTAAGTTCTTGGATGTGTTAGATCTTGTTGAATACTGCATTGTTCAGTAATTAGGGTTTTACCTGCGATGTGAATAATGGTTAAATGCTAATGAATGTTAACTGTTAAGTGCTCTGTTAAGTACTGTAATCCCAAATCTGTGTCCCAACTAGGTTTCATAAAATTGAGTCCTGCAAACCCCCCTTCCTCTACCTTGGGTGAGACTTCATCTGCTTCACAAGTGTTGCCGAAAGGGCCCGTAGTTAGTGTTTTATTGGTGCGTTATTGAAGCATTGAACCTTGGGTCTGCCCTTGTGCCAACAAGATCTATGTGTGCTCAGAGAGCCTTAATCCCTATGAAACCTCCTATATTGAAGTGGAAAGTTACAAGAGATAAAAATATCCACTTAAGTGGCGAGGAGGGAATGTCTTAATGGTTTTCAGAGCAAGGTGAGAGTTGTTGAAGACTCGGTAAGCCTTAGAAAATACTTGGAAGAATTCATGAAATGGAAAAGTCCAAATTCAAATTGTTAACTTGTAGAAATATAGTGTTTCAATATGGGATGAATCGTAGTTGTTGATTCGACATAGTAAATAAATCTTAGCACTTCATCAAAGTAGTCTTGGATACCCAAGGTGGAGACACTTCGATGGGGAAGAATCTAGGAAGAAATATGGATCGTAGATTGGATAATAACCAAGAAGTAACCATAGCTGTAGATAATAGTGGGTCCCTCTTAAGTTAAGGTAAGAGGGAGAGTGACTTCATGCTCATGAGGAGTGCCAACGTGTCCAGAGGATGACACATGTCATCATGTAATTTTTGGAAAGAACCAAGTGTGATTCCCTATCGGTTTTAAGTCTAGGGACAAGTTGAGAGACCTTGACCATTCATCAGAGGGGTGTTGGTCAGAGTGATTTTGTGGTCCCAGATGGTGCATTCTGAAGGGAGGAACTCTGAAAGAGAACCAAATGCATCGATTGAGTCAGAGAGTAACCTTGGTCATTGGATCCAAAGTTTTGGACTCTAGTGGGAGGAACTCCAAGGAACAATCTGGATCATTTTTTGATGATTTGGCACGATGTAATAAGATGAGAACACATGTGGAGATGACTTCATGGTGACTCATCATGATAACTTGGCCTCCATGATGTCACAGGGGTGACACTTGCAAACATTTAGTTTGTGGATGAGTCGAATGTGGGCCCATGTCGGACTAAAACCCTTGAACATGTGCCTTATATCTTAGCCATCATATATATTGGCCAAGAGGCCTTAGCCGTAGATTTATTGTGTTAATATCAATATGGGGATTCATGCCTCATATTATCAGGATAAAAAAAACCCAGACTATTGAATTTTATCTGCATAGTTTGTTGGGAAGCCCAGTGCCCCGATGGCCCAATAACCCTGATGGGGTAATGTTCTAGGGAAAGGTTTTGAACTTCCCTCATAAACTTGGAGTGAGGGAGTCCACAATGGAATTTGTACCATTTATATAAACCATGATTGAACCCCACTATCCACCTTATGTCTCGATTTAAAGAGGAAGGAATGGTGGATTTAACCTATTTCATCCAGTGCCATGCTATCTCACACATCAATAGCTACATTGTGCTTGAAGGTGATGCGTAGGATAGGTCAATACCACATTGGATAGGTACAGTGATGTGGAGTCACATTCATTTCATGTGGAAGTGAAGTGGCCTCTGGCCAACGAAGGCCTGAAAATTTTGGAAAGCCATAAAGTTTGATCCCGAGCTCAGTTTTGAGAAACATTATGGTCATTGGAAATATCTTGACGGACAGAAGATGATGGTCCCCTTGAGAAGAGGCTTCAATATGGTTAAGAACAAGTGAAAATTTAATACCTAGTCCCTTAGAAGGTACTTAGGGGTTTGGGTTTCTTACAAAGTGGTATCAAAGTAGGCAACAACACTTGGCCTGCTTGGGCTCAGGAAATAGTCGAATAAATTTTCTTGGTGTTGGCCCTTGACCAATTTTTAAGGAAACATTGGTCATGTTTGACCATTTTCAGGACTTCGACAGTCTGGTCGAAGATGGAGCACCCAGACGAATTGAAGATCATGAGATATCACTTGTTTTGCGGGCTTGTGGACCCAACAAAGGGTTTTTAGGGTTTATGTAATGGGAATGGGATGTCGGCCCATGGGTTTACCCATGTTTTAAGACTTTGTGTAAATGTATAAATAAGTAGCTAGCGATGTAAGAAGTACTAGAAATTGTCTTAGTGCATGAATACTAGTGGTTGTGTGCATGATGGATTGATTTTGGCTCAGTGCAGGAAGTTGTAAGTGATTTGTTCTACTCAGGAGTTGGCTCTACGCCTTGACCTGATTTTGAGGAAGGTGGATCTAGTGTGTGGTGCGATGATCACCAGTCCACTGCAAAGTTGGGCTATGTGGCTTTGTGCATAGGAGCATATGAATGTAAGGAGATCAAAGACTAATAAAGAAGAATAATAAGTTGTTGGATGTAGCCCCACACTGGGGTGAACCACGTATATCCTGTGTCTTGATATGCTTTGTGCGATGTTGTTTATGTGATTATTTGCTTGGTGTTGTTGATCTTATGTATAATGAATGCATATGATGGTGTAGCTTAGAGATTAATTATGTGAGTGAATCCTAGCTATGAGATAATGCTATGTGCTAAGTGGTGGAAAGTAATCGATCTATATTGTTACTACGTTGATCCGTAATAAGGGTTTAAACTGCGATGTCAATAAGGCTCAATAACTAACGCATGTTGTTGGCTATGTTCTCTGTTAGGTATTGTAATCACATATATGTGTCCCGGCTTGGTTGTAGACACCTAAGTCATGCAATCCCCCCTACCTTTACCTCAGGTGAGACTTCATCTGCTTCACGGGTGTTGCTGAAAGGGTCAGTAGTTAGGGTTTTGTTGGTGCATTGTTGAAGCGTTGAACCATGGGTCTGCCCTTGTGCCAACAAATGGTTCCGTTGTCAGCACCTAAAATTGTGGTTGTTGGGAACTAAAGAAAAAAGAAAGCTTTGTGCATAGATCATTTTTTGTATTTTTCAATATTCTACTTGACTTGTGAAGCTCAATGCTAAGAAAGGAACCGGATCTGAAAGAAAGAAGGTAATATCTTAAAGATTTATGCTCTAGTAAAGGTAAGATAAGTGGAAATTTTTTCTTCGAAAGTATGAATCTAGGTATTCTTAATAGATCTTGTCTTATTCTGAAAACTAGGGCACGGTTAGAAGAAAGAGTTGATCTGGATAAATTTGATAGAAATAAAGAAAGATATGTTATTCCTATGCATAGAAATATTTTTTGGACTAATAAATGGATGCAGGAACCTAGAAGGAACTTTTGCAGATTGCAGGTACAACAATGTGATCCCAATGCACAATACAGGAAAGGTTGGGGATCATTTAAAATAAAGAGAGGATTGACACTATGTTATAATTGAAGAAGACCAGGACATCTTGCTAAAGAATGCCCTGGTATGGGTCTTATTTTTCTTTGTTGTAAAGATATTGGTCATGAGGTTGAGGATTTCCCAAGGATGATTGCTAAAGTTGAAAATATGAACATGAGACAAGTAGACTATAAAGAAGGTCAAGAAACTAAGGATATGTTAAAGAATCATACAGAAAAAGAGTCAGAGACTATGTTAAAACAGTTAAAAGAAGAAATGGATGATCTCAGAGACATTAGTTTGCCAGAGATCCTGAAAGAAAAAAAACACATAGTTACAAGAATAGAAGACTTTGACATATACTGTGTATTGGATGAAGAAACACATGTGAATATTATGATAGAAAGCACTTGGAAAATTTTGGGAAAGCCTGCTATGATACCTTCATTAGGAAGGATAGACTTGTTTAAAGAAAGATGATAACCCTATGTGGAAGAGTTACTAATATACCTATGATTTCTCACGAGACGTCAACAAAAGAGGATTTTGAAGTTATTAGGTTTGTCGAGAACAACGCCCCTTTTCCACTTTTATTAGGAAAGACTTGGATTGAGAAGGATCATATCAGAAGGAAAGCAGATGAGGAATCCATAGAAAGGAAAAGGCAAGACCTAAGGGATTTCATAGCTCGAAGAATAGATCGACTGATAAAAGAACAAAAAGTTGAGTCGAAGAAGTAGAACAAAAGAGAAGTAGTTGTCAACCTTGAAAGAACACAAGAAGGATTGAAGGACCTATCCATGAAAGAAGAAAGTATGTCCACCCAGGACCTAGTAATCAAAGAGGTATTATCTCTGAAACCTTTGAAAGAACATCAGCAACATGAAGTCACTACACTAAAAAGAGATAAGAATAAGAATGTAAAGAGGAATCCAGAGACTCGGATCATAGGAAAGAAGGCAAGAAATCTCAGTAGGAAGAAAGCAAAGTTAGAAAAAATATAGGAAGTTCCAGAGAAGACTTTGTAGGAGGCAGGCTTGAAGAAATCTAACTTTGTTGGAATAGAAAAACTACACAGAATGGGACTTCACCACGCGGAAGATATATGACTGTTGGAAGCACCCCGACCATTAGAATGACGCTTCAAAACAGCTAGAAAAGCAGTTATCACTAGAAATATCGCCATTGGACCGTTGAGACTGTGCCATAACGGATGGATTTGTATTGATTAAGGCATTCCTACCCATTTGAGGAACCCATTATGATGTTTCTTATTTAACTCGTTAGACACTGCACAGGGACCACTTTTCGCAAATCATGATATCTAAGCTTACAGAGAATCGATTTCATATTGTGTTGTGCTTTCTAGACCTCGCCACCCATTTGAGTATCTTGCTTGTCTGTTTACCTACCTGATTCATTTTGTTACAAGTGTGAATTTCAGGTGAATGTGGCGCAGTAGAATAGTCTGTGGAGGAAATACTTGTAGACCTCATGACTGAGAGAGTCATGTCTGTGGGAATACAAGCATCGTCGACTGGTTGATTGCAAGCATTCCCATCGACTAGATGGTGTTCTGGTCTCATTGTTGAGAAGCGAAGAAAGCACCATGACAATCTGGCTAATGTGAAGCAGATCCTGTCATTCTTGCTAGATCATTCAGTAGATTCAAGCAAGGGTAATGGAGCTAGAGATACAAGCAGTGTTGAGCACTCCATGAGAAGTACGTGACCAAAGGGAGGAAGATGCCAGTAATGCAGTAGAAATAATTAGGGAACTCCTCATAGTGTAAGAAACTAAGAGATCGAAGTGACCAAACCTATAACTGCCTTGCAGAAGACCCAGAGCTGAAGAAAATGGAAGCACAACTCTAGGAGGCGAAACAACAGGCATCAACCATGCAAGAATAGATGAAGTTGCTTACTTTAGTCAAGAAGATGAAAAGATCACAGGAACAATGCACAGTTTAGAAGCAGATTACTGCTATCTAGAGAAAAGTCATGGAGGTGAAACAGAGACTCCAGCCGGTGCAGGACGAAGCCTGCACTCTTTTTGAAGAGATCGAAGGCTAAGGCTCACAGCTAGACCAACTGGTTGTGACAGTTGAACAACACCTGGAAGGGCCTATTACTGAGCAAGTGATTCAGGAGTTCATCGAGCACGAAGCTCTGGTGAAGCATCAAGTCGAGGAATCTCGAGCTAAGCTTAAGGCCTTTGAAGTAGTGTTTCCTAGATCTGAGTGACTCGGGACGAGTCACATGTGAGTGTTGGGGGCATGTTAGCCCTTGACCAAGTTTTGAGGAAACATTGGTCATGTTTGACCATTTTTGGGACTTCGACAGGCTGGTCAAATATGGAGCGCCCAGGCGAAGCACAGATCATGGGATCTCACTTGTTTTGTGGGCTTGTGGACCCAGTAAAGGATTTTTAGGGTTTATGTAACGGGAATGGGATGTTGTCCCATGGGTTTACCCATGTTTTAGGCCTTTGTGTAAATGTATAAATAAGTATCTAGCGATGTAGGAAGTACTAGAAATTGGCTTAGTGCATGACTACTAGTGGCTATGTGCATGATGGATTGATTTTGTCTCAGTGCAAGAATTTGTAAGTGATTTATGCTACTCAGGATTTGGCTCTGTGCCTTGACCTGATTTTGAGGAAGGTGGATCTAGTGCGTGGTGTGCAGATAATCTGTCCACTGTGGAGTTGGGATCAGTGGATTTGTGCACAGGATAATATGAATGGAAGGAGATCGAAGACTAATAAATAAGAAGAAAAAGTTGGTGGATGTAACCCCACATTGGGGTGAACCACGTATATCTTGTGTCTTGATATGCTTTGTGCGATGTTGTTTATGTGATTATTTGCTTAGTTTTGTTGATGTTATGTATAATGAATGCATATGATGGTGTAGCTTAGTGCTTAATGATGTGAGTGAATGCTAGATTTGAGCTAATTCTATGTGTTAAGTGATGGAAAGTACTTGTTTTGTATTGTTACTGTGATGATCCGTAATAAGGGTTTAATCTGCAATGTGAATAAGGCTCAAGAACTAATGCACGTTGTTGGATAAGTGCTCTGTTAGGTATTGTAATCACAAATTTGTGTCCCAACTTAGTTGTAGACACCTGAGTCCTGCCACCCCCTGCCTCTACCTCAGGTGAGACTTCTGTTGGTTGTGGAGCCTGATTATCTTCTTTATTTAGAGGTCTTTTACTTACAGCCGTGTTTATACCCCATGAAGTATTTACACGCCAAAAGTATGTACACTCTTCCACACAGGGCAGTGCAAAGGGGGGGTACCCCCTCTGCAGGGTTCAGGGGGGATATCCCCCTGGCTGGGGGGTCTGGGGGCAAGCGGGCCCTCAGCAGGGGTTCCGGGGCGAAGCCCCCAAAGCAAAAATTTCCTTGTAAAAGTATATTGTAATTTCATTGTAAATCTGGACCGTTCATTATAAGGTCGTAGATCTAACGATAGAGATTATGTTAGGTTTTTTTTCCCTAGAAGGCAACCCTCTTTTATGAGGGAAATGTATTATGGCTATGTATGTTGGCGAGTATTGTATTCTGAGAGAGGAGACTGTGAGAGAAAGAAGAGGAAGTTACAACGGGTTTTGTTGTAGGTTGTATCCCTTTATTTTGATGGATAATAATAAAGAAAGGACCTGGCAATTTTTCTGGTGGACGTAGCCCACACTGGGTGAACCACATAAATCTGTGTCTCTCTTGTATTGTGTATCTTCTGTGTTTTTTTTCTGCATTTGTTTTATTTTATTGCTCCGCAGTCCTGTTTTTTTAACAACTGGTATCAGAGCATAAGGTAACTCGCAGAAAAAGAGGTTTCCTAGTTCAAGTGGGAGAAATGTCGGAAGATGGAAAGTTTAGGGTCGAGAAATTTAACGGCCAAAACTACCAGTTATGGAAGATGCAGATGGAAGATTATTTATATCAGAAAGATCTATTCCTACCATTGAGCAGAGTAGAAAAGAAGCTGATAGCCATGAAAGATGAAGAATGGGAGATTCTTCACAGAAAGGCTCTAGGAATGATACAGATGAGCCTGGCAGCGTTGGTGGCTTTCAATATCTCGAAAGAAAAGACAACGAAGGGTTTGATGGATGCATTGGCCAAATTGTATGAAAAACCCTCAACGTCGAATAAGGTATTTCTAATGAAGATATTATTTAATATGAAGATGTCGAAAGGTGGGTCTGTTGTGGATCATTTAAATGAATTTAATACGGTTACTAATCAACTAAGTTCTGTAAAAGTGGACTTTGATGATGAGGTTAGGGCTCTTCTAATCTTGTGCTCATT
>JZKD02S1672690.1:2215025-2237488 GCA_000966675.3 Picea glauca
TCAGACACTTTTCTACAGGGATATGTTGATTCAGATATGGCAGGTGATAAAGACATCAGGAGGAGCACCACAGAGTATGTTTTTACTATAGGTGGAACAACAATAAGTTGGATTTTGAAACTGCAAAAGGTTGTTTCACTTTTAACAACAGAGGTAGAGTATGTTGTTGCTATAGAGGCTAGTAAAGAGATGATTTGGTTACAAAGGTTTATGGAGGAATTGGGAAAGAAGCAGGAGAACAACAGGTTGTACTATGACAGTTAGAGTGCCATTCACCTTGAAAATAACTCATCCTTCCATTCGAAGATTAATCATATACAATTGACGTACCACTTCATACGATCCACCTTGGAATATGGACAATTGAAGCTGGAAAAGATACACACTAGCCAGAATCCTACAGACATGTTAACAAAGGGAGTAACTAGGGAGAATCTGAGTTCTTTCTCAATTTTAGTTGGTCTTCAAGAATGAATATGAAGATGAGAAATTTTCCAGGTCCAAGAAGGTTTAGAGCCCAGCATATACAGCAGCGGTGGAGTTTCTGAGATCAATCTCCAAGTGGGATAATGTTGGTTGTGGAGCCTGATTATCTTCCTGATTTAGAGGTCTTTTACTTTCAGTCGTGTTTATACCCCATGAAGTATTTACACCCCAGAAGTATGTACACTCTTCCATGCAGAGGAGTGCAGAGGGGGGGTACCCCTCTCCAGGGTCTAGGGGGGCTATCCCCTCGGCTGGGGGGTCTGGGGGCAAGCGGGCCCCCAGCGGGGGTTGGGGGGCGAAGCCCCCGAATCAAAAATTGCCTTGTAAAAGTATATTGTAATTTCATTGTAAATCTGGACCATTCATTATAAGGTTGTAGATCTAACGATGGAGATTATGTTAGGGTTCTTTTCCCTAGAAGGCAACCCTCTTTTATGAGGGAAATCTATTGTGACTATGTATGTTGGCGAGTATTGTATTCTGAGATAGGATATTGTGAGAGAAAGAAGAGGAAGTTACAACAGGTTTTGATGTAGGTTGTATCCCTTCATTTTGTTGGATAATAATAAAGAAAGGACCTAGCAATTTCTTTGGTGGATGTAGCCCACACTGGGTGAACCACATAAATCTATGTCTCTCTTGTATTGTGTATATTTTGTGTTTTGTTTCCGCATTTGTTTTATTTTATTTCTCCACGATCTTGTTTTTCTAACAACTTCATTTGCTTCGCAGGTGTTTTCGAAAGGGCCGGTAGTTAGGTTTTTGTTGGTGCGTTGTTGAAGCGTTGAACCTTAGGTCTTCCTTGTGCCAACACTTGGAAAACTCTTTTTAGAGGGAAGGAACCCTACCCTACCATATCCATAAGATCTTACAAAATTTTTGACTACTCAAAAGAAGGTTGAGACATTCTAATGCATTTACATGTTTAAACCTAATATGTATGATGTTGTTAGGTGCTTAATGATGAAGTTAATTTCATCGTATAAATTTTTTTATGTGTTGTTCATAATTTAGTGGATAAGTAACTACACAAAATGATTTTATTTGCGCTTAAATAGTCAGTGGATAGCAAGGAAAAACTACAACATAAATAATGGTGACACATTATGAGATGGAAGAGATCTCTCATAAAAGAGAAGAAGAGTCTGATGAAAGGAGAGTGGTGGAAACCCCTCCGAATTTAGATAAAATTGTGATAAGACTCGTGGAAAATTTACAAAGATTTAAAGAAGATAATGAGAGGATTACAAAATAACAAGAAAAGAAAACTGAAATATATGAAGTCTTGTTGAAAATCCTATCATATATACAGAGGCAACTACAGCATGAGCCAGTAGCCAGTAATGTGGACAAATATCAGTCCAAGAAAATCCAGAGTCCACCTGAGATACAAAATCATGGCCCTGAAAGTAGACACGCAAGAAGAAGCACCTCCAAGAAGGTACAACATGGAGCCAAGAGGCATGCTAACATCAAGGAAACGTTTGGAGAATCCTCTAGTGATGGAGTTTAAATCTCCAAAGAACTGTCCAACAGTGGGACTAGGTCACATTCTCAGAGGAGAAGAAAGAGGAGGAAGCATTCCAAGAGCCATGACCTTGAATAGTTTAAGAAAGCCAAGTCTCCCACTTTTGATGGGGAGATTAAAATGGGGGAAGAATCATAATCTTGGATACTTGGATTAAATAAGTACTTTGGAGTTCATTAGTACTTTGAAAACTTGAAGGCTCAAATAACCATTTTGAACTTGAATGGAAAGGCCTCTATCTAGAATGAGAATGAATAATCTAGGAAGCATAGTCCTACTATAATAATGAATGAGAATGAATAATCCATGTGGTCAGAGGTTGGTTGAGTTCCAACACACCATGGTAAACTGCCTATCATAAAGTGTGGCAATCTAAAATCAATGCAAGGGTGCATTGTGTGTGAATGTGGCCATGGAAATTGGCACATTGATTGAATTCATTTAATGTTTGATTTCATTTTGAAAGGATTGGTATGATAAAGTAATGAATGTGTAAGGAATGGTGTTTCCTTATTATTTTTGAGTAAATGAATGTGATGCAATTGTCAATATGCATAGTTTTGAAATTCTTTGGAAGCCATTGCAAGTGTGCAATGAAAATATAATGTGCATGAGAACTAACAAATCGTTTGGTTGTGTGAAGAATGGATTGTGGGAAGAAGGGTCATGGATATGGTATTATTGTAATCCCATGAGGAATACCAATGCTTGTTGGTTGTAAAAGATCCAAACTACCCAGGGAAAGAATTCTTGCGCTTGTGGAATCTAGTTCTTGTATGGAACATATCTGAAAATGGAAAAATGAAATAGAAACTTGTGAGTGGAAGATTTCAAATAAATTCTTGATTGAAATTGATGATGATATCTCATGAAATTCATTGTATGCATGGGATACAGGTGATATTATAGATTTATCCTAAAGGGATAGATGATGGTTGTCAATATGGAAAGCATGGAAAAATGATATTGTTTTGTTGTGGTAAAACGGACCAGAGGGATACCTCAGAAAAGCAATGTTGGGAGACACCTCAGCTATAAAACTTGGTGAAGTCTCTTAAAATCTTGTGGTGTGAGAAATCCTTGGAAATAAATATGGATCACTTGAGGGATAGTATAGTAGAGAAGGGTATGCTTGAGCCTGATCCCAGAAGATGAGTGGCTACAAGGAAGAGGAGACTTCAATAACTCCTTATTTCTAATGATTTGGGATTGTGAGCCCAGTATGTCAAGAGAAAAATAGTGAGACAAGTAAATGTGACAGCCATATGGATGCAAATTCATGAACTTCACTGAAAAGTATTGTGTTGCATGTAAATTTTCCTCGTGAATCATGAACAACAATAAAAAAATTCTACATAAAATTAGGATTAATATGTTTGTTCTTTAAAATTGTTGAAGGCATGTTCTGACAAATTCACAGTCTAAGTGAAGACTAGGTTGTGAGGAAAAATAATATAATGATAAGGTAGTTGAAATATAAAGGCATGGTAGGTGTTGTTGAGAAGAATATTGAGAATGGTGTTCCTTTTTAAGGGGGAGGGGATTGTAAGACCCCCTTTCTAAACCCCTGATTATATGTAATTAATCATGTTAATGATTTCCAAAGCATGAAATATAAATATTGTAATTGTATTTTGTTTGATTGAAATTCCAAATACATTATTATGGGAAGAAGTCTTAAAAGTATTCTTCATGATACCATTGGAGGAAAGAACGAGGAAACCTATTGAGGGGGGCTCATTATGTTGAAATAACCCAAACCTCCTTGTTGAGACATTATTTTGGAAATATTCAGATTATTTCCTTAGCCCTGATTTCAACACAAATTAGTTAATGATAAGGGGTTGATAGTTGAACAACCAACCACCCCCATGAATATAGGTATGGGAAATTTGGCTAGGACAACAAAAGCTTCCAACTATGGGTACAAACAAAGTACCAATTCTATAGCCCAAATTGACCCCACAAGTTCCTTTTGACATAAGGAAGAGGATAGGTTGAGAACCTTCCTATGAGGGGGCATGCAATAGAAGAGGGTATATGTGGAGACAGTGGGAGGAGATAGGAGATAGCAGACAAGATTTGGGTTTTGGAGGTCTGAGAAGAAGAATGGTCTTATATTACCGAAACTTACCCTGAGAACCTAAGAACCTGAGATATATTTTTCCCTTGTGTTATCATGGCTTAGCATGGGGGTGGTCTGTTGTCGAAGTGATTAAGCATTCAGAGCCTATGGTTGGGTGGACAAGAGAAAACCCACATTTATTTGGCTGTCTATAACTTACAATAGACAAGTATTCGTTATGCCATGTGTATTGAGTAGGGAAACTAGATGGATGTTTTTGAATGTGCTATAATTGTGCATGCATGAAATTAATGGAATTAATGTTATTTCCTTGGTCAATCCCTACATCTGAATGAATGTGTAAGAATTTCTCATTAATTTCAAAAATATCCAAGAGGAACTATATAAATGATTTCCTCAAGTGCGTGTATTTATGGATTCAACTATATGTTTGTGCCTAAAGTGTGTGCAATAGGGTATGTGTTGTGGTATAATGCCCATGAAGAGAAAACATGCATGTAAGTAAAGAAATGAACAAAAATATCCAAGAGGTATGGAATAATGTAATAATTTCATGTTGAAGTCCAAAGAGGGTTGATATACCATGTGTCGATAACCTCTTCTTATGAATGAATGTGTGGAAGGAAATCCTCATTTGGGTGAATAATTAGCAAGACTTATTACTTGTTGAAAGAATGGAGGAAAAACTACCCTGGAATCTGGGAAGGATTTTGTGCAGTTGGAGAGTTTTAAGCTCTGTGAAAGCCTCCCTATTTTAGTGAAAATCTTGGAGACCATTCAAAATATCCACTGAGATAGGAGAAAAATTCCTTAGTGGTTTTCATAGAAAAGCAAGAGCTCCTGAAGGCTTGGTAATCCTAAGAAATCACTTAGAAGAATTCTTTGAAAACAACCATGTCCAATTTTGGACAAATGACCCAGAGAAAAATTGCATTTTGAGATAAGATCTATGATTATCATGGATAAGGTATCAATAATATATCATGTCCCTCCATCAAAGAATAATTTTCAGAGTAGCATCAGATGCCCGTAGTAGAGGCATTCTGATGGGGCAGACTTCGTGAGGAAATCTAGATCATTGGATCCTTTGGTGGTGAGTATCATCAAAGAAGGATGGTTGCAATAGCATGGGATGCCCAGAGTAGAGGCACTCCAATGGGGAGACCCTAAGAGGTAATCTTGACCATTGGATCCTTTGACGGTGAGTATCATCGGAGAAGGATGATCAGAGTAGTGATCAGAGTGACCAAGTAAGAGGTTACATATGGACTCTGATAGGCGAGGATCCAAGTCAATGAGAGCCATTGATACATCAGAGAGTTTTCAGTGAGATCTGGACCATCAGTACTGGTCATAGCATTGTCGAAAGGAAGATCCTCGAAGTGTTTGGATGTTAGGTTGCACTGATTTTTTGATGAGGAAGGCTTCGAATCAACGAGGATAGTTGATTCATTATGGCATATGTAGAATATATTTGGACCATTGATCTTGGTCACAGCTTCATCATGGCATAGGTGGTCAAAGATATAAGTGTTGGATCCTAGAGAAAGATAACGATGATGAAGACTTAAGAAAATATCTAAACCATTGATCAGTTCAAGGAAATATTAAATCTCAGTTGTAGATTATCGTGGGTCTTGTTTAAGTGAGGAAGAATAAATACCGACATCATGTTAATGATGTAACATGCCCAACAACCATGGCTAGGCCATGCCAGCTAAAAATTTCTCTCTATTAGCTTTGATACCATTTTAGCAACGTACCTAGCCTCCAACTAGGAAAAAATACATGTGGAATACACATAACATGAAACTTCTACTAATTAAATCCATTATTTTGTTGTTATATGTTTTCCCATAGCCTATAGCTACAATTTATAATGGATTTAGCTATGGAAATAACCATAAAACATATGCATATAAAACATGCTAATAATCAACATGAGATACAACTAAACCACTCATTACAGTAGCATATAAGTCATTCTCATTCATGCAAAGTTCATGCATGACAATAACACATGTAAATAACTCAATACAAGATAAAACACTTATCTTAAACAAGAATCATGCAACCAGTTTCTTGGGGAAGATGCTCCACCCAACCATAGACTAATTGTTCCAAATCTCAATAGTCAGTCACCCCCGAGTTGAGGCTAGAAATCCAAAAAAGAGGGTGGTCTCTCACAGTCCACTCATATCTCATAAATATCTCAACCCAACTGATATTCTCCTACATCTATCCTAAATTTTCCACCAACTCTCTTCCTATTGACCTGCCCAACCCAAGGAATGCACTATTTGTTTATCATGGATAACACAAGGGATGTACCATCTATTTATCAGGGATTAACCATTCATTTATCAGGGTTAAACCAAGGGATGTACCATCTCTTTATAAGGGATAACCAAAGGAATGTGACATTCATTTATCAGGGTCTCTCTAGTACAAGTAGCTAGGAATCTCTCAGCTGGTAATTCAAGGGAAATTGATGCTACAAAAACTACCAGCAAACCAACAGCAACACTTGTTGTTTCAATGAAACTCACCCCGAAGTTCACTCTTCAGGCCTAACAACCTGGCTCTTCAATTTTCCATCTCCAATTCACTCCAATTGCGCTCCAAATTCTTCTAGAATTCTCCCTTCATGGTTGTGTTGACTTCGAGCTCTGTTATATTCCTTTTTTTTCTCCCTTTCCATGCACAAACTTGACTAACTATAAAATTGTTCGAACTGTTGTTGTTGTTGTCCCAACCCATGTGAAATTCCTCTCTTTTTATTTCCTTTCTATACTCACACTTTTCTCGAATATGATTATACTTAACCCCCATGTTCCCAATAACTTTGAGATGTGACCACTCACACCCACCCTCTTACATGTATTCAATGATTGGCTTTGGAAACACTCAATCAAAAATGGGAAGGTTCATATACAATAGTAGATTTAGGAAAATGAGTTAAATCCATAAACATGGGTAATTTCCCCCTTGGACCCCTCTTATTATATCTACATAATCATTAATCAAACTGGGGATTATAATGGGGATGTTACATTCCCCCTTCCCTATAATTGTGCATCCTCCTCGGTGCCCTCTACGTTGATATACATATATGCAAATTTACATCACAATACTTAGAAATAATTTTTTTTCAATTTAACAACTCCAGCAACAATTCCAACCAAAATATCATGTTCCTCTCAAGTCGCCAACCCAAGGAATGCACCATTCATTTATCAGGGATACCCAAGGGATGTACCATATCTGTATCAGGTCTAACCCAAGGAATATTCCATTCATTTATGAAGGTCCCCAGTGCAGCTAGCAAGGACTCTGAGATGTGGTTCTAGAACTCTAGCTGCTCAAAATGGAGTCTTGCATTATGTCCTCTTTAGAATTGTCAAAAAATTGTGGTTATTATGCCTACATGTTTTCTTCATGCTCCCATGTAGCATATTCAGGACCGTAACAATTCCATTAAACCTTTACCATCCTTATATATTTTTCCTGATCACTTTGACCTTTTCGTCCAGGATGCGTACTGGTTCCACCCGAAAATCCCCTTCGTGTTTCACCTGGATCACATTCCAATCAATTATGTGGTTAGGATCAAGAACATATTTCGTTAACAACAACACATAAAATAAACTATGCACTCTCATGGATGCAAGAAAAGATAACATGTATGCAACTAGCCCTATCTTTTCTAATATTTCAAAAGTACCACAATATCTTGCTACCAACTTCAGGCAGCTTCCTAATCTTAGAGAACTTCTCTTTTCCTTCACTTTCAAAAACACATGTTCTCCCACTTTAAAATCTCTAAAAACTATGTTCCTATCAACATAAATTTTCTGACTATCTTGGGCATCCTTTAAATTATACTTAATTCTTGCCATCTGATCTTCCATTTATTTTCTCAATTCTGGCCCAACAACTATTATGTCTGTTGCATTATCCCAACTTACTAGGGTGTTACATTTCCTACCATACAATGCCTCAAATGGAATCATTTTCAATGAGGCTTGATACCCATTGTTGTAGGAATACTCAACTAAATGAATATAATCTTCCCACTTTGATGGTTGATCCATCACATACATTCTAAGCATGTCCTCAATTATCCTATTAGCCCTTTATGTTTTCCCATCGGACTCTAGATGATATGTTGTACTAAGATTTAAATTTTTCCCAAATCCTTTGAACAAACCCTTGCAAAAATTGGAAGTAAACTTTGTATCCTTGTATGAAACTATTTCCTTAGAAACTCCATGTAGCCTATCAACTTCTCTCATATAAATATATGCAATATTTTTTTCCTTGTGTGTAGTCTTTAGTGGAATGAAATGTGTTTCTTTAGTTAACTTATCCACCACCACCATGATGGAATCATGTTTCTTCAATGTTTTGGGAAGCTCAGTAATAAAATAAACAAAGACAACTTCCCACTTCCATTCTGGAATGGGTAATGGTTGTAGAAAACATGTTGGGTGTATATGTTCTATCTTTACTTTTTAGCGTTCTAGACACCTAGATATGTAATTAGTCACTTCTTTCTTCATTCCTGACCAAAAATATTATCTTCTTATTGTTGCAATTGTCTTCTGATATCCTGGATGCCCAACATATGGCACATTTTGCATCTCCTTCAACACTCCATTTTTTAGCTCACTAGAATTTGGTACATACATCTTACCTTTTTACATGAGAATTTCATCTTCTTTCAGCTCATAATAATTAAATTTCTACTGAAAAATTTACTTATTGTAATGTCTCTTTTATTTTTAAATAATTGTGATATGAATTTGTTGTTGCAACAATTTTTTCTTTCAGATATTTCATGTACATTCTAATGGCTGCAATATGCATTTCATGAGCTCTCCTACTAAGTGCATCAGTCACTTGATTTTCCTTGCCATTTATGTGCTTAATTTTGAAGTCATATTCACTCATAAATTCCATCCATCTAGTTTTCCTAGCATTTAGTGTTTCCTATCAAAATAAATTCTTCATAACACATTGTTTTTTCCTTAGCTCGAATTTGTTACCCACAAGGTAATGCCTCCACATTTTCAATGCATGTAAAATCACTGGTAACTTCAACTCAGGTAGCATAATTCTTCTCATACTCTTTTAATTTTGTAGACTCATAGCATACCACATGATCCTTTTGACTAAGGACTCCACCAAGCCCTTCCTTACATGCATCGGTGCACACAACAAAATATTCATTTAGATATGCAATCGTCAATATTGGAGCACTTGTCAATATTATTTTCAACTGTTGAAAACTCTCTTCACAATTGGAAGTCCATTCGAACTTCACACCCTTCTTTTGCAAATAAGTGATTGGAATTGAAATCTTTGAAAAACCTTTTATGAATATTTGGTAATAACTGGAAAGACCCATGACTAATATGACCTATGTCACATTATTTTTCGTTGGCCATCCTCTAATGGCCTCTATCTTCTCAGGATCCACTTCTATGTCTGCTGTTGATATTATATGCCCCAAGTAGTGAATCTTCTTTTGATAAAAGATGTGGTTACTTAGCTTAGCATATAATATGTGCTCTCTCAAAATTTGTAACACCATTCTTAAATGTTGTTCATGTTCCTCTTCTGATTTGGAATAGACAAGTATATCATCTAAGAACACAATCACAAACTTGTCCAAGTACTCCTTGAACACTCCATTCATCAAACACATAAAAACTGATGGGGCATTTGATAGTCCAAATGGCACTATCATGAATTCATAATTCCCATATCTTGTTATAAATGTTTTCTTCATGATATCTTCTTTCCTTATACTTACATGATCATAGCATAATCTCAAGTCAATCTTTGAAAATATTCTTGAACCTTTCATCTGATCAAACAAATCATCAATTCTAGGTAAAGGATACTTATTATTTATGGTAACCTTATTAAGTTTCTTGAAATCAATACACAACCTTAAGGTTCCATCCTTCTTCTTCACAAAGAGAACCAGGGCTCCTCGATGTGACACACTTGGGTGTATATACCCATTTTTAAAAACTCCTTCAATTTCAGTGTACCCATTATGTATGGTGTCTTAGACACTAGGGAAGCTCCTGACACCAAATCGATAAAGAAAACAATGTCTCTCTTTGGTGGCAATCTTGGGATTTCTATAAAAACATCTTAAAAATCCCTCAAGACCTGATGGTCTTCAATGCTTCCCACTTTAATATCTTTGGTTGCCTCCTCCATATGGGTTGCAAACACCTACCATCTCTTCCTTAATATCTTCTTCAACTGCATAGTTTAAATCTCTCTAACAGCTAGAGCTCTTCGAATGCCTTGAATATTTCCTTGTTTCCCTTCCTCATAGAGACATGTGATTATCTTGTTGTACCAGTCTATGACAGCATGATGTTTTTCCAACCAATCCATGCCAATTAGACATTCATATGAACTCAATGGTATGTTGTTTACATCTACCTTTGTGTTGAGTCCATTCATGTCTATTTGAAAATTTGTAACCAACTCATTGATCTTTCTCTTATCCCTTATGGCTAATTGAACTAACCAAGATTTCTTATGCTTACTCCTTTGAAAGTGAAATATTTCAACAATGTTAGAATTTACTTAACTATGGCTAGATCTTGAATCAATTAAAATTACTATGGTTTGTTTATCAATCTTACCTTCCACTTTGATTATGGGGGATCGATATTCTTCATGCTTGTTGTCCAAGGCTATGCAAATCCTTGACATACTTCCTCCCATGTCTCCCATTGTTTCAGCCTCCTGGATTTTTTGTACACTCCTCATTCTTTCTTCTTTATGAGGTTAGTCCTTATATGATTGATTCCCCTCACATCCCCAACATTGAACAAGCTATTGCCTTGGCCTTTTCCCAAATGAATTTGCATTTGTTTTCTCATTTTGGGATGTCTGGCCTTGCTGACTTGCTTGGGAGTTATTTTGAAAAAAGGGTGGCTTAAAACCTTTCTTCCTTTGATCCCTTTTCTCTTTCATCATGTCATTCCAAGTATTTTGGAACACTAGCCTTCCTTTTCTTTTCTCATAAAGGTGCCTTGTTTTCCTTATGGTTTCCTCTAAGTTATTGAGGTTGTCATATTGAATCTTGTCACTATAGAAGGAGGGTAACCCACCTAGAAACCTTTGGAATTTAACCTTATCATCCTTGATGAAGTCAACATACTTCAACAAATCAAAGAATTGCTTCTCATATTCCTCCATTATCATGGTTCCCAACTTGAGTTCAAATAACTCTTTCATCTTTCTCTCATAGTAATGCTTGGGAAAATATTTCTCTGGGAAATTTCCTTTGAATTACCTCCATGATATTCTTTTATCTTCGAGGTTCTTGTATTACTTAAATTTATCCCACCACATGGATTCCTTTCCTTGCAAGCGGTAGGTGGAAATCCTAGCTTCTACCCAGGATGGGTAGTCATGCAGCTAGAAATATTTCTTCATTTCTGTTGGCACAGGGGTAAACCCAGGGTTCACTCAAAGAGTGCACCAACAAGCCCTAAATATTGGCCCTTTCAGCAACACCTACGAAGCAGATGCAGTCTCACCTGAAGTTTCTAAGAGGGGCGTTGCAGGACAGAGATGTCTACAACTAGGGGAATATCAAGTGGAACTAATACAACAACAATGTAGTATTCATATATCTCTTTATAACTTAGATCTACTATGCATAGCCATACATCTGATCTAACACAATAATGAAATTAACAGTGTAACAATGACAAAGATCCAGGCATCAATCACACATACAACACAAAATATACATGGTTCACCCTCTCTCTAGGGCTACATCCACATAACTGTGCTTATGATATATTAAGTTAAATATTACAGTTTTGATCTGCACACTTAGTTAGCATATCTTCTCTCTTCTTCTCTTTGTCTCCCACGTTCCTACGCACCCAGCTACAAGACTTGATATTTTCACCCAGCTGAAGATCTTACAATACCAGAAGTCTCTCACTCTCAGCACTCCTCACTCATAGTACGATAATCTCTCAACCAACAACAATCAATATCAATACCCAACACTAGTACCGACCTGACCTAGGTCCTTTCAACCTCTATTTATATATTACAATCCCTCACTGACAGCCTCAAGTCGAAACCTAGGTGTCAAAACCCTAACTACCAAAACCCTAGGTGTCTAAAACCCTAGGTCAACTTGACCCACTTTTTCCAGGCTTCACCAGCCTATCTTTCCTTCTTCATCTCGTGGTGCTCCAAAGCATCCAATGATGGCTTTCTTCGATTTTTGAGTTTTCCACAATCCTTCTTTCTTTCTGATCTATCATCCTTGATCTTTTTGTCCAACGGCTTGCTTTTTCGTACTTCGCTCCATCCTTCCTTCTCTTTTTCTTACTTCGACTCAGTGACAGTTACTCTGTCTCCTGAAAAGCTCACTTTTTACCTTCCTTTTCTTCACTTCCTTCCATAACCAAGGGCCAATAGGCCCCCAACACTCACCTATGACTTGTCCCAAGGCACTTGAGCTCTGATCCTCTTGTTTTACTTCAACTTTGGACTGGGCAGTGCAGACCTTACTTTCTGCTTTATGCCTCCTTTCCAACCTTGTGCAGACTGTCTTTTCTATGTCTGGTACCTAGTTTCAACTGCACGTGGTACCTGGACCCCTTTTCCTCCTTTGTTTACTGAGAGATGGGAGGTACTTGGTTGTCATAGTACAACTTCAGTCGACTCCCATTCACCAATCCTTCCTTCCAGTCTCCCTTCAATGTCTTTAGCTGCACAGGTCCTCCTTCTGTAACATAAGAGACCTCATATGGTTTGAGCCAATGCATTCTAAACTTCCCCAGGTGTTTGGTAAAATTACTATCATACAACAGTACTAAATCACCTTTCTTAAGTGTCGTCTTCTTGATGTGCCTATAATAGGCCTTTTTGTGTTCCTTTTGAACTTGTTGTTGGAATCCTACAATGAATCTGTCTTCTTCCAGTTCAACCAACTATTCAAGCCTCTCACAAACAACGTCAGTATCATCGATGTTTGTAAATGTAACAATTATTAATCTTAGTACCAATTACTCCATTGGGACAACAGCTTCAAGCCCATAAACTAACTTGAAGGGGGTCTGCATTGTTAATTTCTTGCAAGTGGTCATGTAAGCCCAAAGTATTGTTGGTACTCGTAAATCCCAGTCATCCCTGTTTACATTGCAAATCTTTGTCAATGTTGTCTCCAATATCTTGTTGAATGCTTCAACCATTCCATTTGCCTATGGGTGGTAAGGTGTATTCTTCTGATGGTGGACTGCAAATTCTTCAGTCAGGGCTTCCACTGTCTTATTGATGAAGTGTGTACCTTGATCACTCATGAGGATCTTAGGTCATCCAAACCTGGTTATTATGTCATCAAATATAAAATGCACAGTTGTAGTTTCACTACAGTCCTTGACTGCTCTGGCTTCAGCCCATCTAGTCAGGTATTATGTCGTAGTAATAATATACCTTGCTCCTGTGTGCTTCCCTGGTGGGTTTATAGGTCCTATGAATCCAATGGCCCATTTTTCAAATGCTTGTAGGGTCATTTGTGGTGCTAAGGGAATTTCATATCTTCAGGATGGTCTTCCAAATCTTTGGCATATATCCATGCTCTGGCATACTCTTTAGCATCTATGTGTAACGTAGGCCACCAAAGGCTAGCTCGCAAAACCTTCTGCGCAGTTGCTTTCCCTGCATAATGTCCTCCTGCGATGCCTTTGTAATATTCTACATGGATCAGTGGATGATTTACCTCCATCACACATATTCTTATTATCTCATCAAGTGCCATCTTATATAATTGACCAACTATTAGTGAAAAACCTCCAGTGCACACCACTAGATGTTTCTTCTGGGAAATTGTATACTCACTTGGAGCCATTCTTGTGGACAGGAACTGGACTATGTCTATGAAGTGGTCATCCACCTTCCTAATGGTGAGTAGTTTTGCATTTGGTAGTGTATCCTCCAAACTAGTGGGTTCTTCTCCATGTTCCAACCTCGACAGGTGGTCAGGTCCCTTATTCATTCTTCCTGGCTTAACTATGATCTCAAAATCATATTCTTGAAATAGGAGAATCCATTTGCATATTCGCCCCCCCAAAACTGGCTTGTTGACTAGGTACTTCAACGCAGAGCGATTAGTAAACATTTTAAAGTGTCCTACCAACAAGTAGTGTCAGGATTTTTTTAATGCATACACCATGGCTAATCCTTCTCTCTCTGTAGTAGTGTAATTGATTTCACCTGTGGATAGATTTCTGCTGGAAAATTATAATGTATGATCAATGTCCCCTTCTCCAGGTTGTGCCAGTACTACTCCTAATGCAATAGAAGATGCATCAACATGCACATGAAATTCCTTACTCCAATATGGAAAGACTATAATAGGAACAGTCACCATCTTTTGTTTCAGTGTGTTGAAGCTTTGTTGGCATTCTTCTGACCAACCAAACTAAAAGTCTTTCTTTAATAACTTCTCCATTAGCGCAATAATATGAACATATCCTTTGATAAATTTCATGTAATAGCCAGTATGTCCTAGCATAGTGCGCAGTTGTTTGACTGAAGTAGGAGGTGGCAAATCAACTATAATTGCAATTTTGGATGGGTCTACCAACAATCCTTGAATGCATACAATATGACCTAATAATACTCCAAACGGTGAGAAGAAGATGCACTTCTTCATATTCAAATAAATTTGGCATTGCCTTCATTTATCCAACATTAGCCTTAGACATTCAATATGATTTTTCAACAAGCTAAAAACAGTCCAATCATCAAAGTATGCTTCTAAAAATTTATGCAAAAATTCTTTGAACGCTTCGACCACCACCCTAGAAAAGATGGTTGGTGCATTATTCAATCCAAATGGAATTACTGTATATTGGTAGGATCCCCACTCTGTGGAAAATGTAGTCTTATGATGGTCTTCCTTGGCAATGCAGATCTGATGGTATCCTGAAAAGTCATATGTAAAAGAATATACTTCCTGACCTCCCACGTTATCCAACACTTCATCTGTGAATGGTGTAGGGAAGGGGTCATGTAGACATGCATCATTCAACTTCCTGAGGTCCACATAGATCCTAATTTTTCCTATCTTCTTTTCTTGTACCACCATAGGGCTTATCCACTCTGACTCTTTGACGGGTTCAATAATCTCTACTTCCAACATTCGTTCAAGATCAATCTTCACTTTTTCCTTATATTTCGGATTCAATCTGTAGGGTCTTTGATTGACTGGCTTCGCATATAGTTTCAAAGGTATTCTCATTTCTCCCATAGGTCCTTTGATTCCCTTCATATCAGTGAACTTGGGCGGAAACAAGTCCTGATATTCGTGCAATAACTCTGTAATTTTGTCAATGGTAGCAGCATCCCAGTAATATCCGACATTGGCAAGCTTCGGTGTCTCCTCTATCCCAATATTAACTATATTTATCTTGATCGATTTTCCAATGAATGGAAGTTCAACTCCTAGTCCTTCCACATTCCTGTGGCCTTCTGTCTCAACAATGTTTACCTTCCTTGGATCATCATCTTTGTCGGCATTAATGTGGTAACAGTCTTGCAATTTCTAGAATGGCACTGTCCATTCATCCTTTTCTTGCTCCAAAGGGAGTCCAGATGCCTCCTTAAATACGTTCTATCTCACAGTCTGTAATTCTTGGTCTATAGAAGGAAATTCACTGTCAAACAAAAAGGTGGTTACAAAATTTTGGATCATACCTTCCCAATCAAAAGTGACGAGGCACAGCTCCGCTTGAAGGTACTAGTTGATAGGGATCGTGTCCAGCGTGTTAATGAATCTATGTACCCATTGTTCTTGAGGAATTTCACTCCAGGCCTCTTCGCAGCTTCATACATGGTCCTTTGGGCAGCTTCGACCCATGTACCTCGCTTCGCATCATCCTACTTGTGCTTAAAACTGCACTATCATCAAGGTTCAACATTGTGTCCAGTTTATGATGTTTCTTTGTGTGTCCCCCACCATCTTGTTGGTGTATCTTTCAAGGACTCATCCATACCCAACAGCCACTACTGTGCTGGTACAATTGATTCAAAGTCCATTAAGAAGGATTCTAAAGGATTCAAACCATCAAAGGTAGGTAATTTACTTGTTATCGTACCAATCCAGCGAACTTCTCTGGTCAGTCGAGCACATCTCTTTGTGGATACTTCATACATATGGTTCTAGAAGTTATCCAGTGCTTCTCCTGAATCTGATGAACTCACATTGTCACTTCGCCAACTTAGATTCCTATCAGCAATAGGGTTGATATAATCCTATTGTCTGGTTGTTAATTTATAGATGTTTTCCAGTTCATATGCGTAGTCTTCTTCTCTGACAGGATCTGTGTATCTAGGTCCCTCATCTGGATATAAAGGTGTGATGACCCTAAATCCATTTATTTCAAATGTCATTCACCTCTTCTTTATATCAACAACAGTAGAATTGTCGAAGGCCCAATCAATTCCTAATAATGCAGGGTAAGGGCAGCTTTCATGAACAATTTCAATTACTTCAAAATCTGCAAAGGTTCTAACTCCATCGATGTCCATAGGGACATGCTCAATTTGTCCAAATGGGATGGTAGATTGTTGATTATCCATGTGAAGCCTGATAGGGGAGTATATCAGCTTCAGTTTTCCCATCAGTGCCCGGGTTTGCTTCGTCATGACATTGACCTCTGACCCTAAGTCGAGGAATACATAGTCTATATCATATTCTCCTATTTGAGCATTTAGGTGTAATTCTTTATTTGTCCTTCTCCTTTTCCCAATTTGGTACACTGCCCTATTCAGTAAGGATTCTATCTTGCCTAGCTCATATTGCTTGATTAAATATTGTAATTCTTGTACAGTGATTTTATCTTGAATCAACTTAACACAAGTGCGCAAAAATTTCATGATTTTGCTTACCTCTTTTTCTTCTGTTGGTGATGCAGACTGATCAAATGTCTGAGGCATTCCATACTCTTTAGTTTCTGTCAGCATTCTAGATGAGGACCCTTGATCTCCTTTGAACTCTTTTCTTACCTCCTCAAATATTCGTCTTTCTTTCTTTGCATCAAAAGCCTAAGCCTTCTCCTCGGCTTTCATGACTCCATGGTCATTTGCATTCTTTCCTTATGTTGCCTTGTCTTCTCCTGTAGCAGTGCCTCCTCGAGTAATGATAGTGAATCTAGAGTCCTTTCCATGAGTTTTATCATATATTAGTTGTACTTGTGGGTTCTGTTGGGGTCCTCATCTTTCCTGAAGTTTATCCAATAGTACAGGGCATTCCTCTATGACATGCTTGAAGGAGTTACAATAACTGCATGTTGTGCAAGGATTCTGACAATCCCTTGCTAAGTTTCCTGTCTGCACATAGTTATAATAGATAATTTTCCCTCAGCCTTGGCCCATACCTCCTCCTCCTCCTCATCCTCTGTATCCACCGTGAGGATTGAAACTTCCTCTTCCTGGAGAATTATACTATGTATTATTTCCTTCTTGGTGTACTTCGCCTTGGATCTTGTATATGTCCCTCAACCTCTCATGCATGAGATTGTAAGCTCTACAATATCAATCATCATGCCCCATTGATTTACAGAATGTGTAGTACAAGTTTGTAGGTGTTTGAACATACTTCTGCATGTAATATCACTCACCTGGGGGATGCCTATTTCTGCATACATTGCACTAGGGTAGGTTAACTTTCTTCAAGGGGCTCAGCGCTCCTGAGGCCAAATACTCATGGAATAAGGGACAATGTTATTTATCATGACCTTCAGATCTACATATTACACACCATATATCTTCTCTTTTGTCCTTCCCCTTGTCCTTCGTCATGTCCTCAACCTGCAGAGATAGACTAGTCAGCTAGCTCAAGAACTGGCTCATGCTTGAGCTATATTCTCCCATAGGTGTCGATTCAAGATTCATGGTGATCTCCAAAGCTTCTGCCTATGATGCAATATTCTATTTCATCAAAGGGAATCTGATGTATGGTAACAGCGTAGTAATGAACCATTCTTTGTTCTATTCATCGGGGATCTGAAAAGTTAATTGGCCTGTTAGGGTCTTGAATCTCTGGTTGAACTCCCAAACAGGTTCTTCTACCTTTTGTTTGATCTCTTTTATCTCTGTAATATATTTTGACTCTGACTTAGTTTTTTTAAACTCTACAACCAGTGCATTCTTGATCTCATTCAGTGGCTTAGGCTAAGCTAGTCCTTGGATAAGTTTCATCTACCATCTCAGTGCGTGGTCCCATAGCGTAGTGTTGAACTGGGTTCTCTTGATGGCTTCGTCGATGATACTTTTGATATTCCATACGGATTCACATAGAAACCAAGGTTGATCTGGATCTTCAGATCCATCTCCTCTAAAGATAGGGAGCCTCATTTCATCTGCCAAAGAGTTGACTAGACTTCTTGTTTGAGTAGATGTTAAGATACCAGTAATAGTGCTCTAAGGACTCTAGTGGTTCTGACTATTCTGAATACTAAGTGTTATTGAAACAATAGGAGGGTTAATGTTACTTACTTCAGTAACCTGCATAGTCCCTGAGGTTTTTAGCTCGCTTTGGCAAAGTTCTTCAGCTTCCCCTTCTTCTGTTCTAGTGGGCTCTGAATGTTCTTCATTGGTTAGATCTACTTCTTCTCCACTATATAAACCCTCTTCTCCATAGTTTTTCTTAAACAAGTTCTCAAGGTGAACCCCTCAAAATACTTTCCCACTACGCGTATGTCCAGCTTATGTGTCATTGTTGCTGTCTGAGATCTTGAACATTATCCTTTTCAGGTCCGACCAATCTATTGTATCTTCAAGACATTTTTTTCATGCAACAGCATCTTGATTCTCAGCTTCAAAAAGTGCAAAAATTTTCCTCTAGGTCCTTTGAAAAAGTATCTCTCGGCTTGGCTATATGATTATGTTCTGTCAACAACAAACTCGGTGATATACCCTCCAATGGTACTATAGAACCAGTGATCTACAACCCTTGATACAACTTTGTCTACTCTCTTAACCTTCTTAATCAACTCCAATGTCCAGACCACAAGAGATCTAGATATGATCTCAAATTGGGTATCGTCTAACCTAGCTAACCATTCAAACAGCTCATGGTGGATTCCCCCAAAGAAGATCTCGTGAATGTCAGTGAAAATTTATCTTTGTAGCCAATCTTTAGAACTCAGATTAGGGTTCTTGTTCTGGGCTTCTGCGAAGTCCTTCTCTTGATCCTCTATCCACTTCTGAATATCTGTATTTGATGGGAACCACCTTGACATTCCCTTACACAGATTCTAGTCTCGGCAATGGAACCATTTGTTGGCACAGGGGCAGACCCAGGGTTCACTCAAAGAGTGCACCAACAATCCCTAACTACTGGCCCTTTCGGAAACACCTACGAAGCAGATGCAGTCTCACCCAAAGTATCTAAGAGGGGGGTTGTAGGACAGATATGTCTACAACCAGGGGAATATCAAGTGGAACTAGGACAACAATAATGCAGCATTCATATATCTCTTTATCAGTTAGATCTACTTTGCGCAGCCATACATCTGATCTAACATAATAATGCAATTAACAGTGCAACAATGACAAATAACTAGGCATCAATCACACATACAACACAAAATATACATGGTTCACCCTCTTTCTAGGGCTATGTCCACAAAACTGTGCTTATGATATATTAAAGTAAAGATTATAGTTTTGATCTGTGCTCTTAGTCAGCAAATCTTCTCTCTTCTTCTCTCTATCTCCAACGTTCCTACGCACCCAACTGTAGGACTTGATTTTCGCACCCAGCTGAAGATCTTACAATACCATAAGGCTCTCACTCTCATCACTCCTCACTCATAGTACGATAATCTCTCAACCAACAATAATCAATATCAATACCCAAAACTAGTACTGACCTAACCTAGGTCCTTTCAACCTCTATTTATATATTACAATCCCTCACCGACAGCCTCAGGTCGAAACCTAGGTGTCAAAACCCTAATTACCAAAACCCTAGGTGTCTAAAACCCTAGGTCAACTTGACCCACTTTTTTTGGGCATCGCCAGCCTGTCTTTCCTTCTTCATCTCGCGATGCTCCAAAGAATCCAATGATGGCTTTCTTTGTTTGTTGATTTGTCCACAATCCTTCGTCCTTTCTAATCTTTTATCCCTGATCTTCTAATCCAACGGCTTGCTTTTCCGTACTTCACTCCATCCTTCCTGCTCTTTTGCTTACTCTGAATCAGTGAAAGTTACTGTGTCTCCCATGAAGCTCTCTTTTTACCTTCCTTGTCTTCACTTCCTTCCATAACCAAGGGCCAACAATTTCCAATAGCCAAGCCTTTGCGTCTTCTCCTTTCCTATGCTCACTATTGGTTAGTTTGCATAGGTTGTTGCACAGTTTTTGTCATTAATGTCAAACTTGAAGTTGCACAGTAGTTCGCTGAGAGTTACTTTGGAATTAAGGAATCAAAGAAAGAAGGAGCTCCAACCTTCGACATCGTGATACGCAAAATCATGAAATGTAAAGTCCCAATGGGATCAAGATCGTCTAATCACGAAACGTTGTGGGTCATCGATCGGAGTGCAAAGTCCCAATGAGATTAGGATTGTCTAATCATGAAATCCCATGGGACTGTCGATGTGGATATCGATAAATCAGAAGTCAAAAGAAGGAAATGTGATAGCATTCCAACTCGCAAAATACCAAAATGTGAAAATCTGAAATGCTGAAATATGAAAGGCTAAAATGTCGAAACATGGAACAGCGAAATGTGAAACCATGACTTAATATTCATTTCAGAGTTTCAGATACTAAGAGTTGGAGGAGTCAAGAGTCAAGACTCTTCATCATAGGAGTCCCAAATTTGCGAACTGCAAAACGCCGAAATCCTAAAACAAACACATCAACAAAGACTCCATTTCGGAGTTTCGCAGACCGGGAAATCAAAGATCAAAGGAACTTTAACCTTTGAAGTAGCGAACCCCGAAATGCTGAAACACTAAAAGTTGAAATGTTGAAAGGGACTATTGTGAGTCTGAAAAACTCGAAAGGAAAAAATGTTGAAATCCCGTCAGTCGTTATATTAAGAAAAGAAGGGATCAGATTATGAAGTTTTGTGGACCGTTGATCAAGATCCATTTCGTGGATTGCGACTTGGAGTGTTGAGACACTTCATCACAGCAATGCCGAAATGCAAAAATGTGAAATGCATTTTAGTTAAGCCTGTGGTCATAGCCAATGGGCATATGGTTTGATCACAAGTGTCTTGCCGAAGCGCTCGAGGGTTTTTCTATGCTAAGACAAAACAAATGTATGATCATCGAATGGTGCTAGTTAAATATTTAAATTGATCATGTGGCTATTGTTCTTCTTTATGCCTTCACCAATAAGAATTACTATAACGAAGTTATTTAGTTATTGTAACTGATTCTTTGAAGCCTGATGGTTCAATTGTATGCGTTGATGATATAGGAAGATATATAAAGTGAATGTTGCAAGAAAAGAAAAAAAGAGGATTATGGGAGATATATGGCTCTGTAAAAATTGAGGAAAAGAAAAGACAAAGGAGGGAATACACATACACAGATTGATAAATCTAAGTGGTCTGGTCAAGAATGAATTATGAAAAGAGGATTTGAATGCTTAATCTTTGACAGAGAAGATAAAGATTTGGTTTGTAGGTTCTTAGTGACAGAGAATGATTTTAGGGTGGTAGGGAGGAGCAAGGGGAGACTGTAAAAGTCTCCTATACAAGTCAGTGCTTGTACATCTGGGAGTTGTAGCTTCCATTCAGTAGGTGCTGAAGAAATAGAGATAGCAGCCTCATCTGGGTTGTAGCTCAGATAAAATCAGAATTTAAGGAGGAGTTGGAGTTTTCCTTTCATTCATAAGAAGAAGAGGTTTTTCCCTTTTGGGTTTCCTCATGAAAAATCACTGTGTCACTGTTTCATTTATGTGATTGTATATTTATTGGTTAAATGTATTACTACAAGTTAAATGTTAAAGGCATTATTTATTGATTAATAAGTAATCTTCTTATAAAATGAAAGAGATTTTATACAACTGATTCACCCCCTCCCGTCTCAGTTGACTTATCCTGTTCAACAATTGGTATCAAAGCGGGTTACTTCAAGATATCAGTTTAACCACTGGAATTTTTTTATCATTCATAATGGATAAGAAGTCAGAATTTACAAAACATGGATTACCTTTGTCTGATGGTCATAATTATGCTTTTTGGAGTATCAGGATGAAGTTGTTTTTACAAACTCAAGGAGTAGATATCTGGCAAGCTGTACTAAATGAATATAAAGTCCCAGCAACCATTCCA
>JZKD02S1672690.1:2237555-2249985 GCA_000966675.3 Picea glauca
AATCATGGTAGTTGACTTAAAACTTAAAATAGAAGAGGCTAGAGTGACTAAAGAAGATCTAACTAAAATGCTTGCAGAAAAGGATAAGGAAAATGAAGGTTTAAAAATTGAAGTAATCTCTTTAAGAAATAAAGTACAAGAAAATAACATGAATCAGAGTTCTCAAGTGTTAGATCAAATTATTAGTAGTCAAAGATCAACATATGATAAGACTGTAATTGGTTATAAATCTGTAGTAACTAATGGATGTTCTAGTTCAAGTGTTGAGAAAGCAGGTACAGAGGATAATCATGAGAAAATTACTAGCAAGAAGATGGAATCAGAAAGACAAGAAGAAAACTAGGGTTCAACAGTGCATAGAAGAAGTTATGGCAGACATCAAAACAGGTTTGAAGGCCACTGTTTCTTTTGTTATAAGTATGGACATAAGGCTGCATTTTGTAATAGTTTTTCAAGAAAGATAAATGCACATAACAGTCATGAAAGGTCTAATTTTGAATATAGAAGAGGACATGGTAAAACTAGTCAAAACAATATGAACTACTCTTACAACAGATTTGGCACCTTAATATATGAGACTGAATGTTACAAGTGTAACAACTTTGGGCATGTGTCAAGAAATTTTCCTATGATTTTTCAGAAATTTAATGAACCCACTTACATAGATCTAAAAAACAAATTTTGGAAAAAGAAAAGTGAAACTATGAACATTGAAAAATGCACTATAGCTCTACAAGCAGAACATAAAGTAAAATGGGTTGTGTATAGTGGATGTTCAAATCATATGACATGTAGAAAACAACTCTTTGTTGAACTAGAAGAAGGAAAAGAAGGTGCAGTCACCTTTGGAAATGATCAATCGGCTAGGATAGTTGGAAAAGGAACTGTATGTCTAAACAACAAAAAAATCATGGCTGAAAATGTCTTATTGGTTGAGGAAATGGAACATAAATTATTGAGTGTAAGTCAAACCTTTGATAAAGGTCTCTTTATGATTTTTTATTCAAAAAGATGTCAAATCAGGGATATAAAATCAAATAAACTAGTTGGAACAGCTACAAGAACTTCAAGCAACATTTACATACTAGATGAAGAAAAAGAAAAATGTTATCTTGGGAGTGAAGATGAAAGTTGGTTGTGGCACAAAAGAATTGGACACATTAATTTTGAAAATGTGATTCAGTTGAATAAAAAGGAATCAATAAGAGATTTACCTGTCATAAAGGATCTTTCAAGTTCTATCTGCAAGCAATGTCAACATGGTAAGCAAACTAGAGTTAAATTCAAAACCAAATAACATTCAACAACTAAAACATTGGAAATAGTACATGTTGATGTCTGTGGACCTATGAGAACAGCAGGGTTAAAAGGAGAAATATATTTTCTACTATTTTTGGATGACTTTACTAGAATGACATGGATGTTTTTATTGAAAAAGAAATCTGAAACTTTTAGTTATTTTCAAACCTTCAAGGAGTCAACTGAAAATGAATGTGACATGAATAAATGTTTAAGATCATATAATGGAGGGGAATTTGTGTCTAAATAATTCAACAGATACTGTGATGAAAATGGGATAAGAAGACATTTTTCTGTTACTAAAACACCTCAACAAAATGGAGTGGTTGAAAGAAAAAATAGGATTGTTATGGAGATGGCTAAAACTATGCTCAATGAATCTAAACTAAGTAATATACTATAGCCTCAATATGTTCATACTGCTATTCACATTTTAAATAGAATCTTGCTGAGAAAAATCATTTTAAGACACCCTATCAGTTATGGAAAGGCAGACCAGCTAGTGTTAAACATTTCAGAATTTTTGGCAATAAATGTTATATCAAAAGAGTTGACAAGAATTTGGGTAAGTTGGAATCTAGAACAGATGAAGGTATTTTAGTTGGGTATTTCTGTTCAAGGAAAGATTATAAATGTTAAAACTTCAGATTGAACAAAATATTTGAAGCCATAGATGTGAAATTTGATGAGTCCTCATTTTTTAAGTATAAATCTAAACAAAAGAATCATCAAATATATGAGATAGATGACAAGCATAAAATGAATGATGAGGTAAGTGAAACAGAAGAAACTAAGGCTACTGACAGTGAACAATTAATTCCTACTTTGACACAGGGCACAACTCCATCCAAAAGCATGACTCCATCAAAGACTCCGATCAAAAGAATGCAGAAAAATCACCCTGAAGAACAAATAATTGGTGACATAAATGCAGGTGTTGAAACAAGAAGCAAAAGGCAATAATCCACCTCAACTCATGAACAGGTATCTTTACTTTCTCTTATTGAACCCAAAAATATTGAAGAAGAAATTAAATATGAGTACCAGATGAAAGCAATGAATGAAGAACTTAGTCAAATAGAAAAGAATAAGACATGGAAATTGGTTCCTAGACCTTTGAATGAGAATGTCATAGGGGCTAAATGGGTTTTCAGAAATAAGATGGATGAAGCAGGTAAAATAACTAGAAACAAGTCTAGATTGGTTTATAACGGTATGCACAAGTAAAAGGAATAGATTTTGGATAAACTTTTGCTCCTATTGCAAGAATGGAATCCATTAGACTGATTCTAGCTTATGCCAGTTCTAAACACATTAAAGTTTACCAAATGGATGTAAAGTCTGCATTTTTGAATGGTGATTTAGAGGAAGAAGTATATATGGAACAACCAAATGGTTTTCAGGTACAAGAAGCAAAACAGTGTGTTTACAGGTTGAAAAAGGCATTGTATGGCCTGAAGCAAGCACCAAGGGCTTGGTATTCCAGACTTGACAATTACTTGAGGCAGCAAGGATTCGAGAAAGGTAACACTGATAGTAATCTATATATTAAAGAAGAAAATGATAGCCTGATCATTGTTGATATATATGTAGATGATATCATTTTTGGTAGTAATGATAATAGGCTCAGTAAATAGTTTTCTAAAAGTATGCAGAAAGAGTTTGAGATGTCCATGCTAGGAGAAATGAAGTTTTTCATAGGCTTTCAAATTACTCAATCTGATAAAGGTATTTCCATTTCTCAAACCAAGTATATCAATGAAATGCTTAAGAACTTTCAGATGAAAGATTCTAAACCAGTTGGCACTCCCATGGTTACTGGTTGTAAATTAAGTAAGTTTGATGATACTAAAGATATTGATCAGAAAATATACAGATCTATGATTGGTAGTCGTCTTTATGCTATAGCTACAAGACCTGATATTATGCATGCAGTTTGTCAGGTTGGCAGGTTTCAGGCTTCACCAAAAACTTCTCATCTACTTGCAATCAAAAGAATTTTTAGATATCTTAAAGGGACAACAGAGTATGGTTTATGGTATCCTACAGGTAATCATCTTGATTTATATGCTTTCACTGATGTTGATTGGGCAAGTTGTGTTGATGACAGGAAGAGTACTAGTGGAGTAGCATTTTTTCTTGGAGGATGTATTGTAAGTTGGTCAAGTAAAAAACAATCGACAGTGTCTCTGTCTACTGTTGAAGTAGAATACATTGCAACTACAACTTGTTGCACTCAGGTTCTATGGATGAAACATATGTTGGAAGATATACATATTTGTTATAATGAACCTATGCCTATCTTCTGTGATAATACTAGTGCAATTAGTATTTCTAAAAATCTTGTTATGCATTCCAAAACAAAGCACATTCCCATTAAATTTCATTTTCTAAGAGAGCAGGTTATGTCTAAAGTTATTAAAGTGGAATATGTTGGCACAAAGGATCAAATAGCAGATGTATTTACTAAACCTTTATCTAAAATGCAATTTGAAAGTCTTGGGGATCAGTTGGGGGTTTACCCTCTGTAATTTCATTTCATTTTCAAAGATTGCATGGGTTTCATTATAAAATCAAACTGCACAGGTTTATTGACTATTATTGATAGGGGGAGTTGTTTAAATGATACATCCTTGCAAGTGGTTTTTATTTGCTCAGGGAGAGTATGGTTGATTCCTTTGCCATAGATGTTAAAATGGGGAGAAGAGATTTAAATTTTGCCATCAATGCCAAAGGGGGAGTTTGTTGGTCATTTTGCATAGGTTGTTGCACAGGTTTTGTCATTAATGTCAAACTTGAAGTTGTATGGTGATTCGCTGAGAGTTCCTTCGGAATTCAGGAATCAAAGAAAGGAGGAGCTCAAACCTTCGACATCGTGATACGTGAAATCGTGAAATGCAAAGTCCTAATGGGATCAGGACCGTCTAATCACGCAAGGTTGTGGGTCGTTGTTCGTCGCGCAGAGTCCTGATGAGATCAGGACCGTCTGATCATGAAAGGCTGCGGGACCGTCGATGTGGATATCAGGAAATCAGAAGTCAAAGGAAGGAAATGTGATACCATTCCAACTCGTGAAATTTCGAAATGCAAAAATACGAAATGCCGAAATATGAAAGGCTAAAACGTCGAAACATGGAATGGTGAAATGTGAAACCATGACTTAATCTCCATTTCAGAGTTTCGGATACTGGGAATTAGAGGATTCAAGAGTGAAGACTCTTCATCACAGGAGTCCCAAAGTTGTGAAATGGGAAACGTCGAAATCCTAAAACAAGCACATCAACAAAGATTCCATTTCGGAGTTTCACAGACTGGGAAATCAAAGATCAAAGGAACTTTAACCTTTGAAGTAGTGAACCCCAAAATGCCAAAACACTAAAAGCTAAAATTCCAAAAGGGACTATTGTGAGTCTTGAAAACCCAAAAGGAAAAAACGTCGAAATCCTGTCAGCCATTAGATTAATAAAAGAAGGGATCATATTATGAAGTTTTGTGGACCATTGATCAAGATCCATTTCGGGGATCACGACTTGGAGTGTTGAGACACTTCATCACAGGAATGTCGAAATGCTGAAATGTGAAATGCATTTTAGTTAAGCCTGTGGTCATAGCCAATGGGCATATGGTTTGAGAACAAGTGTCTTGCCGAAGCGCTCGAGGGTTATTCTATGTTGAGACAAAACAAATGTATGATCATCGAATGTTGTTGGTTAAATATTTAAATTGATTGTGTGGCTATTGTTCTTCTTGAGGCCTTGGCCAATAAGAATTATTGTAAGGAAGTTATTCAGTTATTATAACTAATTCTTTGAATCCTGAGGGTTTGATTGTACGTGCTGATGATACACGGAGATATATAAAGTGAATGCTACAAGAAAAGAAAAAAAGAGGATTATGGGAGATATATGGCTCTGTAAAATTTGAGGAAAAGAAAAGATAGAGGAGGGAAGACACATACACAAATTGATAAATCTAAGTGGTTTGGTCAAGAATGAATTATGCAGAGAGGATTTGAATGCTTAATTTTTTATAGAGAAGATAAAGAGTTGGTTTGCAGGTTCTTAGTGACAGAGAATAATTTCAGGGTGGTAGGGAGGAGCAAGGGGAGACTATAAAAGTCTCCTGTACAAGTTGGTGCTTGTACATCTAGGAGTTGTAACTTCCATTCAGTAGGTGTTGAAGAAACAGAGGTAGCAGCCTCATCTAGGTTGTATCTTAGATAAAATAAAAATGTAAAGATGATTTGGAGCTTTCCTTTCATTCATAAGAAGAAGAGGTTTTTCCCTTTTGGGTTTCCTCATGAAAAATCACTGTGTCATTGTTTCATTTATGTGATCGTATATTTATTGGTTAAATGTATTATTGCAAGTTAAATGTGAAAGGCATGATTTATTGATTAATAAGTAATCTTCTTATAAAATGAAAGAAATTTTATAGAACTGATTCACCCCCCCCTCTCAATTGACTTATCATGTTCAACACTCACCATTGAAAGTAGGTGGCTTTAGTTTCCTAAGTTCACCTTGCAAGATTTTTTCCTCGGGCCTTCTTCTTTGCCTCTAAACAGAAGATAGACTTGGGCTACTTCCTGGTCCTGAACTTGCATGAGTTATTCTAGTGGACTTCCTTGGAGAATGATGGATCATGCTCATGATTCTTGACTACCTATCATTTCCATGGTCATCCCTTTTGTTGTGGGATTTAGATGTCGATACTTGTCTAGCACTAGCTTCTTGCTTGGTGCCATAATATTTGTTAAATTGGTTATGAAACATGTTCAATATCAGATGTATCTCTTCCTAACCCTTCATAATCCTTTCATTATCATCCTTGTAGCTTTTCACTTCCCTATGTATACTTCTCATAGTGACGGGATATTGCCTATGTCTTCTTCAATTTGAATCTGTCTCAACATTACCCATGCTGATATGAAGACCTCTGAACTCTTCCTCATGGCTATAAGAACCTTGAGCATCTTCCATGACTCTAGTCCTCATATAATAACTAAAGTTTTTTTTTGTACCTCTAATTCTGCAAAATTTGCAACCAACAAAATTTGATAGGCTAAAATAATTAACAAGATCCATGAAATTATGTACAATTGTGTTCTCGTAATGTATCGAAATTATTTCTTTCATGAGTTCGCCCAAAAATTTTCAACACTTATATTATTTTTCCATCTATTCGGACTCATGGACTCGTGGACTTGAGGACTCATGAAAGTATAATTCTTTCTTTCATAATTTTGTTCAAAAAGTCTCAACACTTAACCATTCTTCAACTTCTTCGCAAACTCACAAACTCGCAGACTCACAGACTCATAATAAGTCCCAACATTTAGCCATTTTCTAACTTTGCAGACTCATGGACTCATGCACTCATGCACTCATGGACTCATAATAATTATAAAACTTATCCATTTTATAACTTCTCGAACTCATAGACTCGTAATAAGTCCCAACATTTAGCCATTTTTTTCTATCTTTGCGGACTCGCAGAATCAGGGAATCATAATAAGTCCCAACGCTTATCCAGTTTTACCTTTGCAAACTTGTAGACTCATGGACTCATAATAAGTCCCAACACATAGTCATTTTCTAACTTTGTGGACACATGGACTCATTGACTCATAGACTCATAATAAGTCCAAACCTTATCCATGTTTCTAACTTTGCAGACTCGCGGACTCATGGACTTATAATAAGTCCCAACACTTAGTCATTTTCTAACTCCCTGCCTCTATATACCCACCACCATGGCAGTAAAAGTCAAATTTCACCATGTCATATGACACGTGCCCACCCCCCCCCCACCAACGTCATGGTGACATCATCGTACAGAAAAAGATCATTTTTTTCCAAATTCTCCTATTTTCCAAAATTCCAAAGATGCTCAAATTCACACAAAAATGAAATTCCTTCTTGGGTCATCAATAGAGCTCTGTGACTAAGCTCAATACAACCAAATCAATCCATGTACATAAAAAAAATCTGTTTCTTTTCAAATTTGACTCTTTCACTTCGAAATTGTCATTATTTAGCTACAGGAACTTGGGGCTTTTTCTCAATTTCATCCAATTTCACGACGAAACACCATAAATATTTTGTCAAACGATTTGCAAATAAACTCTCGCTCTATCAAAAAATTCACTTTCCAACTCTGTAATTTCACTTATGCACTCTACTAAATGGCCCATGCAGGCTCAATGTTGAAAAACTAGGCTCTGATACCACTCTGTAACATACCCAACCACCATGGTTGGGCCACGTCAGCTAAAACTTTCTCTTTATTATCTCTTGTACCATTTTAGTAACATACCTAGCCTCCATCTAGGAAAAAATATGTGTGGAATACACATAACAAAAAACTTCTGCTAATTAAAGTCATTATTTTGTTGTTATATGTTTTCCCATAGCCTCCAGCAACAATTTATAATAGATTTAGCTACAAAAATAACCATAAAACATATTCATCTGAAGCATGCTAATAATCAACATGAGATACAAATAAACCGAACATTGCAGTAGAATATAAGTCATTCTCATTCATGCAAAGTTCATGCACAACAATAACACATGTAAATAACTCAGTACAAGATAAAACACTTATCTTAAACAAGAATTGTGCAACTAGCTACTTGGGACGGACGTTACACCCAACCATAGACTAACTGTTCCAAATATCAACAGCCAGTCACCCCTGATATTAGGCTAGCAATCCACAAAAGAGATTGGCCTCTCATAGTCCACTCACATCTCATGCACTCTACTAAATGGCCCATGCAGGCTCAATGTTGAAAAACTAGGCTCTAATACCACTCTGTAACGTACCCAACCACCATGGTTGGGCCACGTCAGCTAACAATTTCTCTTTATCAGCTCTTATAACATTTTAGTAACATACCTAGTCTCCATCTAGGCAAAAATATGTCTGGAATACACATAACACAAAACTTTTGCTAATTAAAGTCATTATTTTGTTGTTATATGTTTTCCCATAGCCTATAGCAACAATTTATAACAGATTTAGCTACGGAAATAACCATAAAACATATTCATCCGAAGCATGCTAATAATGAACATGAGATACAACTAAACCATGCATTGCAGCAGTATATAAGTCATTCTCATTCACGCAAAGTTCATGCACAACAATAACACATGTAAATAACTCAGTACAAGATAAAACACTTATCTTAAACAAGAATTGTGCAACTAGCTACTTGGGACGGACATTCCACCCAACTGTAGACTAACTGTTCCAAATATCAATAGCCAGTCACCCTCGATATTAGGATAGCAATCCACAAAAGAGATTGGCCTCTCATAGTCCACTCACATATCATGCACTCTACTAAATGGCCCATGCAGGCTCAATGTTGAAAAACTAGGCTCTGATACCACTCTGTAACATACCCAACCACCATGGTTGGACCACGTCAGCTAACAATTTCTCTTTATCAGCTCTTATACCATTTTAGTACAATACCTAGCCTCCATCTAGGAAAAAATATGTTTGGAATACACATAACACAAAACTT
Organism: Picea glauca; assembly: GCA_000966675.3. Classification (NCBI taxonomy): domain Eukaryota; kingdom Viridiplantae; phylum Streptophyta; class Pinopsida; order Pinales; family Pinaceae; genus Picea; species Picea glauca. The sequence goes on from JZKD02S1672690.1 coordinate 2,246,395, forward strand.
CTGCTAATTAAAGTCATTATTTTGTTGTTATATGTTTTCCCATAGCCTACAGCAACAATTTATAACAGATTTAGATACGGATATAACCATAAAACATATTCATGTGAAGCATGCTAATAATAAACATGAGATACAACTAAATCGTTCATTGCAGCAGCATATAAGTCATTCTGATTCACGCAAAGTTCATGCACAACAATAACACATGTAAATAACTCAGTACAACATCAAACACTTATCTTAAACAAGAATTGTGCAACTAGCTACTTGGGAGAGATGTTCCACCCAACCGTAGACTAATTGTTCCAAATATCAACAGCCAGTCAACCCCGATATTAGGCTAGCAATCCACAAAATAGATTGGCCTCTCATAGTCCACTCACATCTCATAAATCTCTCAACCCAACTAATATTCTCCTAGATCTATCTTGAATTTTCCACCATCTCTCTTCTTGTTGATCTTCCCAACCCAAGGAATGCACCATTCATTTATTAGGGATAACCCAAGGGATGTATCATTTGTTTATCAAGGATAACCCAAGGGATGAACCATTCATTTATCAAGTTTAACCCAAGGGATGTACCATTTGTTTACAGGGATAACCCAAGGAATGTGCCATTCATTTATCAGGGTCTCTCTGACGCAAGAAGCTAGGAATCTTTTAGTTGGGAATTCAAGGGAAATTGCAGCTAGGAAAACTACTAGAAAACGAACATCAACACTTTTTGTTTCAATGCAAATCACCCCGGAGTTCACTCTTCAAGCCTGACAACCTATCTTTCCAGTTTTCCAACTACAATTTGATCCAATTGCACTCCAACTTCTTCTAGAATTCACCCTTCACGGCTGCGTCGACTTCCATCTTCGTTTTCTTCCTTTTTTTTTCCCTTTCCATGCACAAACTTGACTAAGTGTAAAATTGTTCGAATTGTTGTTACCATTGTCCCAACCCATACGAAATTCCTCTCTTTTTCTTTCCTTTATTGACTCACACTCTTCCCCAAGATGATTGTACTCAAACCCCATGTGCTCAATAATTTAGGGATGTGACCACTCACACCCACCCTCTTACATGTATTCAATGATTGGCTTTGGAAACACTCAATCAGAAATGGGAAGGTTCATATACAATAGCAGATTTAGGAAAATTATTTAAATCCATAAACATGGGTAATTTTCCCCTTGGACCCCTCTTGGCTATTATCTTAGACACTCCCCTCTCTTGTGGATTAATTCAACCCCCATCTCTTGTCCATGTCCCCTTAGCAGTTGGCATCACATTTTATTATTAAAAAAATGAAATACAATTTTCACATTATATCACTTGGTCGTAGCTGCATATTATATATACATAAACATTAATTAAACTGGGGATTATAATGGGGATGTTACAAATGAGGCATTCCAGCATGTCCCAGATATTGACATGTGTTAGCATGTAATTTGTAGAAAAGACTAAATGTGAGTCCTTACTAGTTTTAAGTATGGGAACATGTGCCTTGATCCTATCCCTCATATCTATAGGTTGAGAGATCTCAACTTTTCTTTAGAAGCTTGTTGGTCGGATTGAGTTGGGTTCCCAGAAGAAATGCACTCTAATGGGAGGAACTTCTGGATAGAACTAGATTCATTGATCATTCAGAGAATAATCTCAATCGATGATAGTCATTGGGTCCAAAGAGGTTGGGATCTGACAAGAAGGACTCTAAGAAATGATCTAGACCATTGATTGGTGAGTGAGCGTAGTGTAACGATAGGTGTTGATCTATTGTGGGTCCCACGTTGTTGCATAAGAAGAGGTCGATGGAATGATATTTAATCGTCGTTCATGTTAGAGGCATTGAAATGATCAGATCCATCAAACGATAAGGCTCGAGAGCCATTAGATCTGAAGTTAATATATGTCAGAGAGAATCCATCAAAGTGGGAGTTGTGACCACCTTCCACGTTGTTCTGATGAGAAATGCTATGAGTGAATCTAAGCCGTTAATTTAGGAGGTTTGATATAATGAGGACCCAATGGTCTAGGTGGTAGGCACCATGCCAGCAACCACATCAGTGCCACATTGGATGTCACAAGTGACATAGGTCCATGTGGATGCCACATTGCAATGAGGTGGAATTTTGCCAAAGAAGGCCTACAATATTTACGAGGTCATAACTTTTAATTTAGGTATTGAGAATGGTTACTGTCGTTGAAAATCTCCTGATGAGTAGAAGATGATGGTGCTCTCGAGAAGAGGATTTTATATTGTTGAGAAAAATGAAATTTTGAATACCCCATCCCTTAAAAAGGTACTTAGGGGGTTGGGTGTTTTACAAGATTGGCCTATGAAATGAAATCAAATATAGAATCTTCCTCGGTCATCTTGACCTAGATCTTGATGGAATAATTTTATTGTCTCCTTCTCTTCCTTGTGATGAAGGATATTTAGATTCACCTCCTTTTCACTAAAGTTCATGAAATATTCTCATCCACACTTGAGTTTCTCTCTACTTGATTTCTTGAATCCATGGCTAGAATATTATTCTTCTTGGCATCCTTCTTACAAATCATAGGGTTCATCTCTACATGTAATTTCCAACACTTTTCTTTAGTGAAATGGACCATAGATATTGTAATGGTTATAGTCATTACTTGAATCCTTGCATTGATATGTAATGGTTGTCATCTTCTTATATTTTCCCTTTCCAATTATTCTTTCCCTCCTTTGAAGTGTCTTTATGCTCTTTCTATTTGGAACCACTTGGTTTTCCTTTCTTGTGGCCTATATTTTCCAGATACTATGCTTGTACATAGGCCTCGTCAATTGTAATGGGATTGAAGAGCATCACTTTCTTTCACAAATGATTTTTTATACCCCTCAGATAGTTGAGGAGTATGTTTTAGTTCTTGGGAGAGATGCCCAACATGATATCCATCTTTATAAATTCAATGGTGTACTCCTACACACTTTTCCCTTTACTTTTCCTAAATTAATGACAACGGATCCATCAGTCTTCTACATACCTGAGAAGGTAGAATTGGGACATAATGAGGGTTTTGAAATCCTCCCAATTAGTTATGGTGGAACTCCATCTAACCTAAGTGTCTTTGTGTGTCTTTACCACCAGGTTAATGCATGGCTCTCTAATTTTAGTCAGGAAAATGAAATCTTGTGCTCGACATCTATATTGTGAACATTGAAATAAACCTCTTATTGTTGAAACCAATTATTCAACTTTAATGCATCGATATTACCTTGGTATGGCTTGATATACACTTTCACTTCCATTTTAAATAAATACTATGAAGGGGTAGTGGCACTAGAACTTGGATTCTCTTTCTTAGGCTCTTTCCTCGACTCATTTTTTGGGTCTTCATTATCTCCTGGTTTCCCCTCTGATCTGATCTCCAAATTAGAGTCTCCAACATCCTCAAAAGGTCCAATATTTCTTTCTAGAGCCTCCATGATGAAGGACATATTGTGAGAGATATCAATGATTTTATCTTCCATCCTTGCAAATATCTCTTTTGTTGGATATCAAGGGTTGTTGTGAACAGACTCATCTGCCATGTCTAGGGTTTTGTAATTTTTTCTTTTCTTAAG
>JZKD02S1672690.1:2254485-2273943 GCA_000966675.3 Picea glauca
GATAATGCTCAAGAACATAAGTTCGAGACAACCTTTAGCAGTCATGTGATAAACCAGTGATCAAGCGTCTTTCAGCAAATTAACCAAAAATGATGACAATCTAAGCAACGAAAGAAGTGTTTTCACACTTGTAGTTGTGAAAACTTAAACGAAATTGAATTGCAATGGTCGCAAAAAAATGAGACGAATGTCTAAAATCACAATGCGACAATGATTTGTCATAATACGACAAGGGGTGTAGGCAGCTTTTTGAGAGCAATCAAAAAAATGGGTTGGCTGCCAACAATTCTCTATCCCCTTTACTTCAGTTATCTAAATGAAAATACAATGGAATGGGCACTCACTATGGACTTTCCTATGACATTGTGGACTAAAAGTATGCTACAAAATCTTCCTCCTCCCACATTATGATCTCAAAATACCACTCCAATATATTTTTATCAACTATGGAACAAGTACAATACTAAATAATGGAACCCCTTCTCCTCCTAGTGGCTCAGTATTTAACATGTCCTGATAGTTGTATAGGGTTAATGTTTTGACTTCCTCAACCCTCAATTAGTGATAAGGTTTGGAACTTATAGAATATTATTGAAATTACACACATTTCTAGCCCCATATGTTTGAGTAATGGGGGTTTAAAATGCATCCACTTGTACCATGGGGATCAACATGATAGGTCAATTTGTAGGAGGCATAACTTTCACATACAATCTTTGATTGAGGATATTCTTGCAATGTTAGAAAGGTATCGACGTGTATAATATGACATGTTATTTAAAATAATGTTTTGGAGAAAAAAAATGGTGTTTGATGCCTCAAAATGGATCCAAAATATTTTGAATGGTTTTCATCCCCAACTTTCCAAACTAGGACATATTGCTAAAATGTTGTTGCAAGTTGATTCCTCCAAATTTTTCCACCCAAAAACTACCATGATAGATGATAAATTATATAATGATCCAATATGAATCATTAATGCATATAAATTTGAATAAAAATGGTACCTCTTTAATGCTCCTTTGAAAAAGGGCCTCCAAATAAAGTATCAAATCAAGAAAAACTAAGAATACCCTTTTGAAGGGATCCAGGGGAAACATGGTAGCCTTAGTTTGTGATCCTCCATTGGATGGGGATGGTGGAGACGAGTATTTTGATGGCCTTATGCACCCTTCTTTGGTATGTTTCAATATATGAGCATGAAATGACTTTAGAGTGATGGACTCCATTATGAATGAGTACATGTATGGATATACACATATGCACCTATGGATGAAATTTTTGAATATGAAAATGTGAATGCATATGTGGAGTTCCAATCTTTATTTACACATCATTATGTATGCTATATTATATATGAATGCATAATGTTATCTTCTTATGTATGCATGTGTAAAATGCCAATCTCTAATGTTATTTGTAATGGTATCTACAAAGTTATTTTGTCTTATGGGAACATGGATAAATGAAATTGATTCAAATGAGCATGCGAAAAGTTTAACTCATAAATAATTTAGAAAATGGAAATGGTTATGCACATGATAAATGTTGTTCAACTACATGATGAGAAGTTGGGAATCAAGACAAACATGAAGGTGAAGGGCACGATAGTCAAGGGAATTTACTAACAAATCGATCACATCATCATATTCATCTTGATTATTGATGGCATGTCCATTGCAAATGCCACTTGAGTGGATAAAGGAATGTGAAGGGGTAAAAAAGGCCCAGGTTTCCAAGGCTATTTTCCTTGAATAACAACTCACACCATTGGCATAACTGATATAGAAAAAGGACGAGGGGTTCATATAAAATGTGAAAGAAGATAATGGATGATATGTAAACTTTACAAAAGGGATGCAAAATAATATCTAAGCTATGTACAAGATACAAGGGTGATCAAAAGAAATAATCAAGAGTAATTTTTCTTAAGGTAGAGCTTGTTGCAAGGGTTAGGGAAAATATCCCCTTCAGGCCCTACAAGGAGATACCCCCCCTTACCTAAACATTGTTTGGCAATGTAGGGGCCCATCCATAGAGGTTCAAAATTACCTCGTTCGAATATATCTTGTGCTTGGTCATACACCAAAACTAGATTTCCTTCTTGGAATACACGAGGGTGGACCTTGTGGTCATATTGATATTTAGAACACTTTTTTTCCACTTCAATGGTTTGTAAAGAAATATGGTGATCTTCACTGGCACACTCCAAATTCACTAGTATCTTCTCTAAGGGAGTGCTATCAGGGAGTAGTTCAATGGATAAATGGGGGGAGGTTATTTGGAATTCGATTGGTAAGATTGCTTCCTTTCCATGGATGAGATGGAAATGTTTGAACCCATTAGTATTTTTAGAAAAGTTCCTATAGGCCCATAAGTCTAGGAAGAGAATGTGGTGCTAATTGGTTTTTTTCTTATCCACCATCCACTAAAGCATGGCTTAGAGAATTTCATTGATGAACTCATCTTGTCCATTACCCTGTGAATAGTACGATGATAAATGTTGATGCTCAAAACCTAATAGTGAAGTTATCTCATAGAAGGTTTCATCTTCAAAGTGTTGGCCATGGTTGGAAACCAAATATTTTGGGACACCAAACCAAGTGATGACATGGTTGAAAAAAAAATGAGTTGTAGTACCCACAGTGTTATTGGCATTAGCTTGGCTTCATCCTATTTCATGAAATAATCAATAGCCACAATGATGTATTTATGACCATTGGAAGAGGTAGGGTTACAATCCATGAAATCAATGTCCCATTTGCAAAATGGTCCTATAGTGATGATGGGATGAAATGGGGATAGAGGGGCCCACACCTTAGGGGTGTAAATTTGACAATTAGTACAATGCTTAACTCCCTGAATGCAATCCATGAATAGGGTAACGAAAAAATTACCTACATGCATGATATTTTGGGTGGTGTCCATCCTCAAAAGGTGACTACTGTATGCACCACTATGGTAGGCATTCAATACCTACTCCACCTCATTGTCAGTGAGACATTGATGAAACAAGGTATTGAATCCTCAATGATAGAGATTATCTCCAATTAGGAGATAGCAAGGATCCTGATGGAAAATACATCATATATAATCATGGGACAAATGAGGGCCAAACATCTAGGTTTTCAAATAAACTAAAATGTCACCATACCATGGGTCATCCATGGAGATATAAAAAAAGTTCTCACCTAGAAAATCATCATTAAAGGGCAGGTTTGAGGTGCCATTTGGGACATCAGAAATGAAATCAACAAGGGATAAGGATTTCTTACTCTTCAGTGTGAAATACTCTAATTCAAACTCCTAAAGAATAACAATCCATCAACCATACTTCTTGTTGATCACATGTCTACTCAATATAAAGGACATGGGGTTAGAATTATTGACCACCTTGGTTTTGCACATCAAAATGTAATCACACAATTTCTTAATGGAGAAAAAAAACACCAAGGCCAATTTCTCCTCATGGGTATAGGAAAAGGGGGGTCCCAATAGATTCTTACTCATGTAGTAGATGACATACTCACATCCATAGGTCTCATCCTAAACTAACGGTCCTACAATAGCAAAGGCTAAGGTGAAAATGTAAAGGATGGAATCCTTATCAAAGTGAGGGTGACTAATAAAATGCGATGAGGTGAGGGTTCATTTTAATGCATAAAAGGACTATTGAGCCTGATCATCCCATAGAAAGGGTACATCCAAGAATAACAACCAAATAAAACCATGAGCAATGGTGGCGTAGTCAGAGAAAAATCGATGCAAGAGATTGGATTTCCTATGTAGTCTTTGTAATTGGTGTGAATGAAAAGTGAGAGGTAGTTCATTAATGGTATCAAACTTCATAGGGTTTATAGTAATGCCAACTTTTGAAATAATGAATCCCATAGATCGACTAGCAAGCACACGGAAAACACACTTAAGAGGTTTTAATCATATATTTTATTTGTGAAACCTATGGAAGATGGTACGTAAGTATTCCAAGTGTTGTGATTGTTTCTTTGAATGAGTAGTGATATCATCGAGATAGGAAAAAATGAGGTGCACAAAATCATGAAAACAATATGACATGGCTTTCTAGAAAGTGGCTCCAGTGTTCTTCAACCCAAATTCCATAAATTTATATGAAAAGGTACCCCATGGAGTGGTGAATGTATTCTTGTATTGGTCTTGAATAAGGATCCATATCTAATTATATCCAGATAATCCATCCATGAAGGAAAGGATCTCATTTCCAACACATTCATATATAATATGACTGATGAAGAGTGTCAGGTATTTTTCTTTGGGACAATCCCTACTTAGATCATGAAAAATGATATATACATTAATAGTGTATTGCTTATTCATAATTGATCCATAGGATCTTTTAATGACTTATGGTTGAGTTTTAATTTTGCATGCATTAATTAACCATTGAGAAACTTAGTGAAGGAATGAGGAAAGAAGAGGAATTATAACAGCCATATACATGTATGCAGATTTGAAATGAAATATAAGACAGCAAACCATAACACGCAGATTGATAACGGAGTTCGGCACAACTTTGCCTACGTCTCCGGGCCTTTTCTCTGTGGGGGAGGCTTCTTTATTTCTGTTCAAAAGCTCAATAGTACATCGCTGCAATGCCAAATGGCTACAAGACTGATCTGGTCATGTTCTCCCAGATCTCTAGAACCATGCACAAAAAACGGCACGCCAAACGGACGTCCGGAGCTCTCAGAAATGGTCCGACAGCATCTCCTCCTCAACGGCTTATCTGCCTCAAACTGGCTTTGGCTTGGCTTCTCCTCAGCATATCTCTGTTCTAAATGCCCTCAAAGTTTTCCCCGTGGCCTCAATCAGGCCTTGGTTAAATAGTTGGGAAGGTAGTTTCCCATCTCCAACTTCCTCCAAGAAGTTAAGCTCAAAAACCACCCAATAACTCCCAATTACATTAAAAATGGCTTAATTACACATAATAAACCAAAAAGTGGTTAGAAAACCCACTTTAAACTATATAATATAGTTATATACGGGCTTTAGCCCCCCTTTTTTGGGTGCGCGCACCTTTTGTATGGTCACATGGCTTCATGTGGCCACGCACTAGCCCAAAGGCTAAACGCGGGCCACCGTTGCTAGTTCCCGGTCTCGTTGGCAAAAGGATAGGACCGCAGGCTTACACATAACCACACCCCAACTATTGTAACCAACTCTCGCGCATTTTTGTTGGTAATCGGTCGTATGGTAAGTGGCATAAACCCACGATCTATTGCCATAACTTTTAAACCGCGCCAACTGTGGTCACATATAATATAACCGTGGATTAAATATTGAAACCGCACGCCATTCCGTTGGGTGTTGTGAAATGTAGCATGGTCATAACATATAGAAAATGACCACGGGTCAGGGCCAAGCCACGGCCCGACCCACCGCCAACGGTAACACAAATTAATTTTAAATAAACATTGTGCCACAACGTTAACAAGTAACACCATGTGGCCTATTGGCCCGACGGACTTTACAAAGGCTCTGCCAAAGGGGGAGGTCACCGGTTCGAATCCAGTCGACCAAACAAAATTTTGATTAACCAACCAAAACCAATAAACCAATACCTGGGTGCCACGTGGCAGCTGCTGATTGGGCCACGTGGCACCCAATCATTTGCTCGAACAGTGCCACATGTCACTTGTCGATTGGTCCACATACCAGAGTCGTACTACCACATCACTTCATCGCATCAGCTTCCGTATTGTCTAGTCAACCTTGCCACATCATCACTGTACGCCATGTTATCAGACACATAGGTTGTTGATGTCATCCCGTGCCACATGTCACCCTTCCAGTGGTGACATGTGTCACCTCCAGATTGGTCCAGCCGTACGCCCAAAAGTCCAAATCTTCCTGACACGTGTCATCACCTGGAGCTTCCACATGTTTCTATACAGACCTACCACGTGTCGTTGTACTGACCTGCCACATCAGCGTACGGACATGCCATGTCAGTGTCCATACGGACTGTACGGCCTGCACAGTCAACAATTTTTTTTGCCTGTTTGACTTTTCGGAGAGAATGCGATATCTTCTCCATACGGACTCTGTTTGAAAAAGTAAATATACCACCGGAATCAGGAAGACGAGATGGACGCAATGGTGTTGGTTTCATCAGATTCCAAGAACTTTCATTTTTTAGCATTTTTCAAGCCCTGTCAGGCTTCTGAATCCGATTTCGGATCAATAATGGGGACCGGGTTAGAAACCCACAAAGTATATGAAATAGAGTAGATGAATCTCACCTTCTACAATTTATCAATTTTGGATTTAATGGAAGGGGGATTACTGAGTTGAATAGGTCATTGCTTTTGAAAAATAGGAATGACAATTGGCCAAGTGTCAATATGGTGTTCAAAAACGATCAAATCAAGTTGAAGAATCTTTGAATATGACCAAGAAAAAACATCTTGGAATTCTAGGAAAGGGGCTTTGTAAGAAACAACCTTTCTAGGATAACAATTTCACCCAAGAAGGATATGTTCATCTAAACTGGATATAGCAGAGATATCCACCTTGATGGTAGGTGAAATATTTACCATGTCCCCCTCATCAAATGCATCAAGAGATGGAATGGGATTATTAAACCAATCAATTTTACCATGAGGGATAAAATCTTTCGTTTCAACAATATTTTGGTCAGAAGGACAAGTTTGTTGAGGTAAAAATTAGGAACAATGATGCATATCATCCTAGGAGTAATATAGAGAAGTAAGAGACTCTAAAATATCATCACTAGAATGAAAGATATGGATATGAGAACCTATACTTCCAAAATAGGTGGGGGAATATGGGAGAGTGAAACCAGTATCAACACCATGGGAATGAGAGGTGTGGTTCACATACAATACGTCTACAGTAGTAGGCATGAGACTAATATATGAAGGCTCCACTGATATTGAGACCAAGAAGACATAAGTCATACGAGGGATTCTCTAATGTACATCACAGAAAAATGAAGTATTTTTTGACATTTTTTATCCCAAGGAGGTTGAGAGACAAATGATTTGCATTGTATTCTCATTAGTTTGAATAGTAGGAGGGACAATTTCCACAATTGGTTTTCCTTCAATGTGAAAAAATATTTCTCATCTAAGGGAAAGGTCCTCCACTACATAAGTTGGTTTCTCATTAGGAGAGGAGTCCAAATGAAAAATGATAGCAAGGGAATTGTGAAACTAGGGTAGCTTAGGATAGCGATGATAATAATGACCATAGGTATCAGACAAAGCACAAGGGTGATTTGTAATACCCTATCTTGATCCCTAAGTTTTAATATTTGTAATATCCCTAAGGCCGAACCCAATCATAAATGTAAATACAATGTACTTAAGCCGATGAGTTGTTTTGATATCATTTTTGTGTGCACATTTCATGGCATAGTGCACGCATGTACTGCACATTAAAATGAGGAAGGGTACACATTTCAGGATACCGCGTGCAACATCTTAAGTGTGTGCTATGTGGAGGCTAGTGAGACTTTGTGTATATAATATGTTTTATAGGCTGGTGAGCCAGTTATTATAAGCTAGGATGCTTATGTTTTGATTAGGCCGGAGAGCCTAGATGTTAAAGTCCAGTGTGCTTGTTTTGTACATGTCTCATATTTAATATAAAATACATCGTTGTGCACAGACCGACCACGAGAAAGGATATGGGGGACTAAACTCCACTAGTTAGGGAAAGGGAAGGGATAAGTTAAGGAAAGGGGCTAATCTAGGGAGCTTGAGCCAAAAAGGAATATCATATTAATATTTCTTAAATCATAAAGTATGGATAATTATTTTATCCTAAGTTCTAAAGTTGGGGACAAGTGGACCAAAGTAGCTCCCAACATGACAAGTGTCAAGTTGGAAGAATGCATACATATTATTGGGACTTAGCTCATTTTCACACTTCCCCATCATTCATACCATCATCTTTTCCATGATTTATTTGATCATTCAACGATCATTCAGCCATGATTCCATGACCATTTTTCACTCACACAGTCAGTTATTCTCCATACTTTCTATCACTATATGCAGTTGTATCCATAGCCATTTTGTCTTGGTGTAGTTGGCTAGCTGGGGAGCAGGACTCAAGAAGTGGGTTGTCGGGCCCGTGGGATATTGAAGAGGTGAGTTGTCAGGCCTGTGAGCAATTCTCTGGGTGAGAGAATTGCTAGGAATTGACTTCCTGAAGGTGTTGAACTCCAACTACAGGGCTCTAAGACTTCCTGTCCAGCCTGTTGTTGAAGCCCTGGAAGGGAAGTGGGGTAGCTGAGGGACTGTTGAGCAGAGAAGGGGCACACTTCCTTGGGTGTGACAAGCATGTGGGGAATGAGGGATTGTAGGCTGTTGGTTGAGTGAGCACCTGGGATAGAGTCTTTCCTGTTGTCCATGAGCCTTTAGCCTGGTTAGGAATCCCTTTTCTCGGATGGATTTTAGTCCCAGATCAGGGGTGACTCACTTTTGAGAGTGATGAACAGTGTGGTCTAAGGCTGGGAGGTTCATGGACAATCTTCACGTAGTTGGTGACATTATTACCAAGATAAGTGCCATTTGTGTGATAAAATTACATGTTGCATTATTATTTACATGTTCAGTTTTATGGGTTTATCTTATGCATGGTTATGACTATCTGTATATTTGTGGTTATTTCTTGTATATGCTGCATATGTATGTTTACGGTGATTTCAGTGTGAATCTATGTATTTATAGATATATTTGTATGCCTACGTTTTATATATAATGCTTCCGCAAGAGTTCTGTGTGTGGATATATTTAAATCACATGTAGATAGAAATTTATGTGGCATAGCTCAGTTTGATGTTGAGTATGTTACAGTATGTCCTTCACAAAGAACGTATGTTTTCTCTGGTGTAGCATGGCTTGGAATGTATGGTCGGGGATGTTACAGAACAATTTCAGAGCTCAGTAAAGAGTCTGAGCGGTGGCATTTCACGGCTTGTGGGTGGCTGGGGATGTTACAAATTGGTATCAGAGCCTCAGTTTCAACATTGAGCCTGGATGGGCCAGAAAGGTTCAGTTGAAGCGAATATTCACAAAAGATTAATTTTGAAGTAGACAAATTTCAAGTCACAGAGCATCCATGGTAAATTTTGGCACCGTGCAGAAAATGTTAGCGTGCAGATGCACGCGGTAAATTGTGGCGTCGCGCGGAAGAATATTGTGTGCAGATGCGCATGATAAAATTAGCATTGCACAGTGTGCACACATATAATAATGGTGTGTGCGGTGTGCACAGTATTGGCACAACGCAGTGGAGTTTGGTAGTTGTGCATGCAATGTGGGTAAATGTTGATGCGTGACAGCTTAGTTTTTGGTGCGCGCGGAGTTTAATGCACGGAGGAGACATACTAAACTTTGGCATGGTGTGGCACGTCGAGTGAAATGCGCACTGAATATTTGTGCACGGTGGATATTGGCACGTGACATAAAAGTAGTGTGCGCAAGTTATTGGCACATGACACAAAAGTAGTGCGTAGTTATTGGCATGACAGAGAAGTGATACATAGTGGTTTTTAAGTGCACAAAGCATGATTTACCTTGTGTGGTTGTTGGGCATGGTAAATACATGTTAAAGGTATAAATTTTGTGTGCATGAAGTTTCTTGAAGGGTGAAGAACAACAGAAAACCAATGAATTTCTTCGACGTTTTATATCATTTGAACATCATCTTTTTGCAGTGTGTTTTTTAGGGACTTAAGATCATTTTTAGCAACTCAAAAACCATGAGAACAGAGTGTTCCAAGGAACACTCTGTCTCTACACCTCAAATAAAAGAGCTCAGATATATCTTTCTAATGGTGTAAACAGTTCGTCAAACGGAGCTTTTATGAGAAGAATATAGTAGAAACAGTGAAGGGTAAATTATAAGACCCAACTAGCTCCATGGAGCCATAACTTTTGCTCAAGACTCAGAATTGAGCATGTGAGCAGGCATTGGAAAGGTATTGGACAGTGGAATATAAGTATGCACTCGAAAAATTGATCAAGGCATTCAAATTTCTAGGAAATCAGAAGAAAGAATTCTGATATATATTATTGAACCAGAATGGTTCATATTCTCATGAAATTGTTGAAACAGTTAGCCTGACAAGTTTTGTTGGCTGCACATTTTGTAGAGTTAACAAAAACTAGATCAAGATTGGTTTAGATTCCAGAGTAATGGAAGAGTCACAAGGTAATTATAGCCAGGAAGATGAAGTCAGAGGGATGGATGTCCATTTGAGCATTGAAGGAGAAAACTCCAATGGACTTGGAGAAGAAAGGAATGAAAACATGAATATGGCAGAGACCATTAAAAAATTTGCAGAAGGATGTCCAAAGACATAAGGCTGGTAATGAAAGGATTATGAGAGCCAAGGAGTAGTAGGATGACTTCAACATGAAGTTATTACAGATCTTGAACAGAATAGAAAATAAATTGGATAAGGAGAGTGGCTCGAGCAAATTGGGAAGTCACAAGTCTCATGATGAGAAAAGAAAAATGAGAAGTGTTAGCAGGCATCACCACCACTCCCCGAGGAATTCCAATAAGAGATCAGATAGAATATCAAGTTCATCCCCTGTCAGAAATAATAATAGGTTTGGGGTGGATGAGCTACGAGGAGAAATGAACAAGATCAAACCTCCTAAATTTGATGATGATCACAAGATGGAAGAAGATGCAGAAACATGGTTGTTGGGCATGAGAAAGTATTTCCAATTGCATAATTATTCTTCTCATGTAGAAGGTAGAATTTTCATCTATCAACTCAAAAGAAAAACATCCATGTGGTGGGATCATCTTGTGCAGGTGCAGCACATCAAAGAGAAAAGTGTTGATTCAAGATAATTCAAGAAGTATTTCGAGAAGAAATACTTGACGAAGAGATACTATGACAAGAAAATGAAAGAGTTCTTCAAACTCAAGCCGAGGAGTATGACAATAGATAAATATGAAAGAAGGTTTTTAGAAATGTTGAATTATGTCTCTTTCATCAAGGATGAGATAGTTAAGATTCAAAGGTATTTGAGTGGATTGCCATCATTCATTAGTGACAAAATACAGTATGATGATCCAAAGACATTGGAGGAGACCATAAGGAGAGATAAGTTCCTATATGATCAGCTAAGATCAAGGCCAACGTTCCAAAAATATTGGGAAGACAAAAATAAATTCAAGGTGGATCAAAGGAAGAAGGGGTCTAAGCCACCATTCTTTAGAAATAATCCACAGGGAAAGCAAACTCCTAAAGAACCCAAAATGATTGACAAAGGGATTCAAAGGCCAAGGCAACCACCTATTCAATGTTGGGGTTGTAAAGGGGATCACATGTTCAGAGATTGTCCTCACAAAAGTGAAAAAGGGAGGACTATTCACAATGTACAGCAAGCTGAAACAATGGAGGACATGGAAAGAAAGGTACCCAATATCTATGCAGCCCTGGACAACAAGCAAGCAGAGTATCAGTCACATATGATTGAAGTGGAAGGTATGATCAACAACCAAACCATTGTTATTTTAATTGATTCAGGAGCTAGTCATAGTTATATAGATCCTAATATGGTGGAAAGTTTGCAATTTCCAAGAAGCAAGCATGGGAAATCTTGGTTGGTGCAACTGGCTACAGGATCCAAAAGAAAATTTAATGAGATGGTTAAGTCATGTCTTATGGACATGAATGGAATGAGCACCCGAGCAGATTTGAACATCTTGCCTTTAGGTTCCTGTGACTGTCTAATTGGGATGGACTAGTTGGACCAACATCATGCCCTCCTAGACTTTCATAACAAAGAATTTACTTGATTGGATGAGGAAGGGAAACTAAAGAAAGTGCAAGGAATTCCCAGGGTAGTAACCATCAGAGAGATTTCAGCATTGCAGTTGAAGAAATGTTACAAAAAAGGGTGTCAAATATTTGCATCTCATATGGAGGAGACACCTAAAGATAAGGTACAAAATTTGGAAGATTATGCAGTCCTGGAAGATTTTGAAGATGTGTTCAAGGAGGTACCAGGACTACCCCCAAGGAGGGACATTGATTTATCTATAAATCTAATGCCTGGAGCAGCTCCAGTGTCAAAGACTCCTTACAGAATGAGTACACCAGAGCTAAAGGAGTTGCAAATGCAACTTGAATATCTTTTGAAGAAGGGGTATATATGCCCAAGTGTGTCACCTTGGGGTGCCCCAGTCTTGTTTGTGAAGAAGAAAGATGGAACATTAATATTGTGCATTGATTTCAGACAGTTGAATAAAGTGACCATTAAGAACAAGTATCCTCTGCCAAGGATTGATGATATTTTTGATCAATTGAAGGATGCAAAGGTCTTTTCAAAGATATATCTCAGGTCAGGATGCCATCAGGTAAGGATTAAATAGGAAGATATCAGTAAGACCACTTTCAGGACAAGGTATGGTGATTATGAGTTCACAATGGTTCCATTTGGGTTCTCAAATGCACCAACTGTTTTCATGTGCTTCATAAAAGGTGTTTTCCGAGAATATTTGGACAAGTTTGTCATTGTCTTTTTGGATGACATTCTCATATATTCCAAGTCAGAGGAAGAGCATGAACATCATTTGAGGATGGTTTTGCAAGTATTAAGGGAGCATCAATTGCATGCCAAATTGAGCAAGTGCTCATTTTATCAAAAACAAATTCACTATTTGGGTCATATCATTTCAAAGGATGGGATAGCAGTGGATCCCGAGAAGATATAAGACATTAGAGAATGGACAGTGCCAAAGAATGTGACAGAGGTGAGATCATTCATGGGCCTTGTAGGATATTATAGGAGATTTATAGAAGGGTTTTCAAAGATTTCACACCCAATCACTTCCTTGCAAAGAAAGGGTGTGAAGTTTCAATGGACATTGGATTGTGAAAAGAGTTTCCAACACTTGAAACAATTATTAACAAGTGCTCCAATATTAAGGATAAAAGACCCAAATGAAGACTTCATTGTATGCACAGATGTATGTAAAGAGGACTTGGTGGAGTCCTCAGTCAAAATGGGTTTGTTATATGTTATGAATCAAGAAAGTTGAAGGAGCATGAAAGAAACTATGACACTCATGATTTGGAGTTGGAAGCCATAGTACATGCCTTGAGGAAATGGATACACTACCTCATGGGGAAAAGGTTTGAGATGAGGATAGACCATAATGGTCTGAAATATTTGTTCGATCAGTCAACTTTAAATGCTAGGCAAAGCAGATGGTTAGAATTTCTAAGTGAATATGACTTTGATATAAAGCATATCAAGGGGAAGGAGAACAAAGTGGTTGATGCACTCAGCAAAAGAGTGCATGAAATGCATGCTGCATCCATTAGCATGTATCAATATGATTTGAAACACAAAATTATAGACTTCCAAATCAGATTTACAATACAAGGATTTAGTGGCAAAACTATAACAAGGTAATTTGCAGCAGAAAATTGAAGAATACAAGCTAGATAAGGATGAAATTCTCATGTACAGGGGAAGAATTTATGTACCAAATTCCCCGGAGATGAAAATTTTGATATTGAGAGAAATGCATAATGTGCCTTATGTTGGGAACCTAGGATATCAAATAACTATAGCAATTGTCAAGAGCCAATATTATTGGCCAGGTATGAAGAAAGAGGTTGTTGATTTTATTGCCAAATGTTTGGAATGTCAAAAAATAAAGGCTGAGCATAGACAACCAGCTTGTTTGCTATTGTTGTTACCCATTCCTGAGTGGAAATGGAAAGTTGTAACCATGGATTTCATTAGCAAACTTCCCAAAACAAAAAAGCAACATGATTTTATCATGGTAGTGGTGGATAAGCTTACTAAAGCTACCCATTTTATTCCAGTTAAGCTCACTCACAAGGAAACGAACATTGTTGATGTATATGTGAGGGAAATTGCTAGATTACATGGCATACCAAAGAGAATTGTGTCTGAAAGAGATCCAAAATTTACCTCAAAATTTTGGAAGGGATTGTTTAATGGATTTGGAACAAATTTGAATTTTAGTACAGCTTATCATCCAGAAACAGATGGACAAACAAAGAGGGTGAATCAAGTGATTGAGGATATGTTGAGGATGTATGTGATGGATAAACCATCAAAATGGGAAGACCACATACACTTGGTAGAGTTTTCTTATAACAATGGGTACCAAGCATCTCTAAAGATGAGCCCATTTGAGGCACTTTATGGTAGAAAGTGCAACACATCGGTAAGTTGGGATAACCCAGCAGATAGAGTAGTGGTTGGACCAGAATTGCTCAGGGAAATGGAAGAGAAAATGTTGAAAACAAAATTTAAAGGCTTCCCAAGACAGGCAGAAAAGTTATGCTGATAAGGGTATAATTCACAGAGAATTTAAAGTGGGTGACCATGTATTCTTGAAAGTGAAAGCCAACAAAAGTTCCCTAAAGTTGGGAAATTGTTCAAAATTGGCATCTCGATATTGTCAGTCGTTTGAAATCCTAGAGAGGATTGGTCCAATAGCTTATATGATTGCATTGCCTACATCTATGTTTGTTCATAGTGTATTCCATGTATCATTGCTAAAGAAATATATACCTGATGCTAATCATGTTATTGATTGGAATGTGATTCAGGTGGAGCAAGAAGGCATTTTTCAAGTGCATCTGGTGCACATTCTGGACCAGAAAATCAAACATCTCTAGAATCGAGCCATAGGGCTTGTAAAGGTCCAATGGACCTGATACAGTCCTAAGGTCGCTACTTGGGAGCATGAGGATGCAATTCAGGCAGAATACCCACATCTTTTTTAGGATTTTTGAAATTTATTTGTACATGGGTACGTGATGCACTAAGGACAATGCATAAATAAGGGGAGGGGATTGTAATATCCCTAAGGCCAAACCCAATCGTAAATGTAAATACAATGTACTTAAACTGGTGTTCTATTTTGATGTCATTTTTGTGTGCACATTTCATGGCATAGTGCGCGCATGTACTGCACAGTAAAATGAGCAAGGGTGCACATTCCAGGATACCGCACACAACATCTTAAGTGTGTGTGATGTGGAGGCAAGGGAACCTTTGTGTATATGATATGTTTTATAGGTTGGTGAGCCAGTTATTATAAGCTAGGATGCTTATGTTTTGATTAGGTCGGAGAGCGTAGATGTTAAAAGCTAGTGCACATGTTTTGTACATGTCTCATGTTTAATATAAAATACATTGTTGCATGCAGACCGACCACGATAAAAGAGATGGGGAACTAAAATCCACTAGTTAGGGAAAGGGAGGGGCTAAGTTAAGGAAAGGGGCTAAGCTAGGGAGCTTGAGCCAAAAAGGAATATTATATTAATATTTCTTAAATCATAAAGTATGGATAATTATTTTATCCTAAGTTCTAAAGTTGGGGACAAGTGGACCAAAGTATATCCCAACATGACAAGTGTCAAGTTGGAAGCATGCATACATATTTTTGGGACTTAGCTCATTTTCACACTTCTCCATCATTCACACCATCATCTTTTCCATGATTTCTTCAATCATTCAACGATCATTCAACCATGATTCCATGACCATTTTTCACTCACACAGTCATTTATCCTCCATACTTTTTGTCACTATACGGAGTTGTATCCATAGCCATTTTGTGTTGGTGTAGATGGCTAGCTAGGGAGCGAGACTGAAGAAGTGGGTTGGCAGGCCCATGGGATATTGAAGAGGCAGTTTTTCAAGCCCGTGAGAAATTCTCTAGGTGAGAGAATTGCTAGGAATTGACTTCCTGAAGGTGTTGAACTACAGCTACAGGGCTCTGAGACTTCCTGTCCAGCCTGTTGTTGAATCCCTAGAAGGGAAGTGGGGCAGCCGAGGGACTGTTGAGTAGAGAAGGGGCACACTTCCTTGGGTGGGACAAGCATGTGGGGAATGAGGTACTGTAGGTTATTGGTTGAGTGAGCACCTGTGATGGAGTCTTTCCTATTGTCCATGAGCCTTTAGCCTGGTTAGGAATCCCTTTGCCCGGGTGGAGTTTAGTCCCAGCTCAGGGGTGACTGACTGTTGAGAGTGATTAACAGTGTGGTATAAGGCTGGGAGGTTCATGGACGGTCTGCACGCAGTTGGTGACATTATTACCAAGACAAGTTCCATTTGTGTGATAAAATTACAAGTTGCATTATTGTTTACGTGTTCAATTTTATGGGTTTATCTTATGCATGGTTATGACTGTCTATATATTTGTGGGTATTTCTTATATATGATGCATGTGTATGTTTACGGTGATTTCAGTGTGAATTTGTGTATTTATAGATATATTTGTATGCCTACATTTTATATATAATGCTTCCGCAAGAGTTATGTGTGTGGATATTTTTAAATCACATGTAGATAGAAATTTATGTGGCATATATTAGTTTGGATGTTGAGTATGTTACAGTATGGATGGTCAGAGACGTTACAGAATAGTTTCACAGCTAAGTAAAGCATCTAAGCGGTGGCATTTCCCAGCCTGTGGGTGGTTGGGGATGTTACAATATGTATGTGTACATTAGATATATAGGCTAGTGAGCCAATATGATATTAGGCTAGATTGCCTATATGATTTTGTATATAGAGCCTATAATGATCAAAGGTTGGAGAGCCTAGAAATGTAATTTGTACACATGCTCTGATTAATAAAAATGCATCATGGTTGTAGACCAAGCAGACTAATAGTATAGGAGGATAGGACTCCAAGAGAGAGAAATGTGATGGGGATAAGAGGCTTAGGAAGGGGACTAAGCCAAAAATATATTAAAATATTCCTAGCCTAAGTCATAATCTCATAATATATCCTAAGTTCCTAATTGTAGCATCCCTGGCCACTAGCCCCTTCTAGGTAACACTACCTAAACCACTGTATATTTGTTTTTGTTTCTCTAATATAAATTTGTAACTTCCCCAGCCTCCCAGGCCGGGCCATGCTACTCCAAATAATGCTTTGATATACATATATATATTTATAAGGAAATATTAAACTGACACAACATTATGTTCATACACATTTCATGCGGAAGAGACAATAATACATACATGCAATAAACAAAGACAATTTTGATAACATTATAACACATGTACACAATACACATCATACAGAGAACAGAGATTTGATACTTATATTTTAATAGATGGTGACCAACTACGTGCAGACCTTCCACTAACCTCCCATCCTTAGACCACACTGCTCATCACGCTCAATAGTGGGTCACCCCCGAGCTGGGACTAAACTCCACCCAGGGCAAAGGAATCCTAGACCTAAGTTGAGGCTACGGGAAACTACACTATGCAACTATAAGAATTCTCTCCAAGGATCCTACTTACACCCAGTGCTCACAGAATATCATTCTCTACATGTTTGTCCCACCCTGAGAATATGTTAAGAACCCGAATAGATCTACAAATATAATCACCACAAATATTGAATACACAAAAGATCCAAAGAGAAATATAGAAGAAACCACACTTTATTATTACCAAACCCTTGAGGTAGGGAAACACCATACAATGGATCCTATTATGGAAGGGATCCTCTCCTAATCACTTGCCTCTTCAAGGGGGATTCCTCCTATTAAGCTACCGCTCCAAATACAATACTTCTTTTCATGTCCCATTACATTGCTTGAACCCCTTTATATAGTGATACCATCACCTAAGAACATTCTAGAGGAGGAATCTTCTATAAGTAGAACCTTCTAAGAAGTCATCATACATTTATTATATCTAACTACCCATTTATTATATCTAACTACCATAGTGGGCCTTATTTAATAATATAGTGGACCTAGTCCACCTTACATTGAATGGCCTCCATTATTATCACTATGGGCCCTTTGGGCCCCCCCACTACCTCTCTAGCTACCTTACATTAGATCCCCCTTATAAAAGTGTTGTCCTCAACGCTTGATGTACAACCATATACCAGGGTCCCATGGATAAGTGTGGACCATAGTGATAAATTAGACTAGATAACCATGGTCCCATTGAGAAATGGAAGCCACCATGCTGAAGTAGTCCAACCGCCATTGTAAACTAGGGTCCCATGTCCAAGTGCTCATGTGAACTCCTCGTGGAAGATATCGACACCCAATAACCAACTGAAAATGATGCTCGCAATACTGACACCTATCATGTGGATCCAAATAACAATATCCATACACATAGTGGGATATGATCAAAGTTGAATCTAGAAGGAACAATACCATTGTAAAATATGTAGGCTAGACCCTGGTAACTAGCTCCTGATGTTGGACATTGATGTTCTCTACAAAAGGTGGAGTAGAGTCATCAAATAAAATATGGAAGTGGTTGTCATCCCAAAAATGACAACTATCCATATACCAATCATCGCAATCGACCTCAAAATCATACCAATCATATATTTATTTATTATATTCATCCCTAAGGTCCTCCATAAGAAATCTATCTTGCATGTTATCCAATGAATCTTGAATACTACGAAAACTATCATTGAGGCCATCTACAAAACCATTCAATCTATCAAACAATTGGCCTTTGAATGCTTCAGTAATATGTAGAATTTATTTGAGGGTTTGATATGAAATAGCCATCTAAGAACCCTATGAACTCTTCAGTCCTGCAGCCATCATGAAAAAACCCAAAAAATAGAACAATAAGTTACGGCAGAAAATCGTGGTTTTTTCTGGAAAAACCCTAAAACACTGTTGAATTTAAAATGCTCATAACTTCAATTCCCAGACTCCATTTTGGTTGATTTGTTTTTAGAAATTGGGTGAAATTTTGAGAGGAACTCAGATCTTTAATTTGTTTGGGTAAATTAGGCCTCCAAATGCTACATAAATAAAAAAACAAATCACGTCGTCGTCCGCGAAAAAAAACCCTAAAACATTGCAGATTTTAAAACTTCAATATCTTGACTTCCTAGACTCCGTTTCAGACAATTGTTTTTTTCAAATTGGGTGATTTTATGATAGGAAATTAGATATACAATATGTTTCTGCAAATTTTGCACAAAAATATACCAAAATTTTCTGGAATGTCGCGACCCTTTTTTTTTCTTCTCCGAAAAAAAATTTTTGCAAAAATAAAAAATATTTGCCCACAATGTCTGCCAAGGAAAGTGCTCTAATACCAATTGTTAAGTACCTGAATAGATCTACAAATATAATCACCACAAATATTAAATACACAATATATCAACAAATCAATATAGAAGAAACCACACTTTATTATTACCAAACCCTTTAGGTAGGGAAACACCATACAATGGATCCTATTATGGAAGGGATCCTCTCTTATTCACTTGTCTCTTCGAGGAGGATTCTTCCTATTGAGCTACCACTCCAAATACAATACTTCTTTTCATGTCCCATTACATTGTTTGAACCCCTTTATATAGTGCTACCATCACCTAAGAACATTCTAGAGGAGGAATCTTCTAGAAGTAGAACCTTCT
>JZKD02S1672690.1:2279727-2299090 GCA_000966675.3 Picea glauca
AGGATAAGGTGAGGAGGTTAGGATGATCCCACTAAATCATGAAAGAGAGTAAGATCCAAACCATTCGTATGCCACCTCACCATAGAAGTTTCTCCTTCTAGAAGATTCGAGAAAACGCTCATTTTTCCCATGTGTAGGCATTCTCGCACCCTAGCTATAGAGTAACCTGCGAACATCTCACACCCTAGATATGGTGAAACCTGCGAGAATGGGTCATTCTCGCACCCTTCCTATATAGTAACCTACGAACTTCCTTTTTTATAAGGTTTTTACATAGGAAAATGCAACTTCTTTTCTCAGGAAAAGTTCTTCTCCCTTCTCTCTTTAGGAACTCAGGCCACTGACCCCTCTAAAGGAAATACATAGGTTTACATCATTAATGATCATAGGGATGATGAAAATAATGTGTAACACCTTCCAAGTCACATTTTTCTCCCTGAGGTGTTGTACTTGCATCAGCTAATCCCACCACATGGATGCATTACCTTTGAGTTGATAGATGGAAATTATTCCTTCTGTATGAGAAGAATAATTATGCAATTGAAAATACTTTCTCATTCCTAACAGCCATGTCTCTGCATCTTCATCCTTCTTGTTCTCCCCATAAAATGTAGGAGGTTTGATTTTGTTCATTTCTCCTTGTACCTCATCCACCCTAGACCTCTTATGCTTCCTAATAGGGGATGGACTTGAGTTGTTGTGTGCTCTCTTATTGGAATTCCTCGAGGAATGTTGTTGATGTCTGCTATCACCTTTTTTTTCTATGAATTCCTTATTTGCTTGAGCCACTCTCCTTATCCAATTTCTTTTATATTCTTTCCAGGCTCTGCATCAAATTTATGTTGAATTATCCTTGTTTCTCCCTGACTTTCATGAGATTTTTCTTATCTGCTCGATGAGTTTGGACATCTTTTTGCAACTTTTCAATGATTTTCATCCTATTTCCTTCTTTATCTATCTCTTCTCCATGCCCATTGGAGTTTGTTCCTTCAACTCCCAAATGGACATCCATTCCTCTTGCTTCATTCTCTGAACTATAAGCATCATGTGCCACCTCCATTCCTCTGCACTATGCGACAATTCGGTTCGGTTCTGTCAATTTTTAACTCTGCAAAATGTGCAGTCAACCGAGTTTTGTCAAGATATCAAACTTTAATACTTTTCCAGAATAAACCAATATAATTAAAAAATATATATCAGATTCTATTCTCTGCGGGTCTTGGTCAGTCAATAACCCCTCAGGATTCTATCTCTAAGCCCAGTTCTATTTTGCAATAAATTGCGGGTGCTAGCCCCTTTTTCTTCGGCCCTTGGTTTGCATGACCCAACATTAATGATTTGGGCTCTAGGGATTCAGAGGGTTTCCCCTTTTTGCACGTCGCAAATATCACAGAACAACGAACTGTCGAACGCACGAAGAACAGTGGATCTACAGTCCACATTCCTTGCATAGATCTATGGTGGATAGGAGCTTCAGGGACTTCAGCTACAATGGTTTCCAGAGCACATCACAACAAATCTCCTGAAGTGTCAAATTGATGAACTTGCAAAGTGGGGTGGATCAACAATCCACGACATCCCAGCATCTAACTACTGATATTTACTACGAAAATTCAAGCTTTGAGGCTTCAGGGCTCCGAGACTTCAGAGATTTGGGCTTCGGTGGATTTCACATCTGCACACCCCAAAAATCTTGAACCCCAAATATCTGAATATTTCCATGTCACTCAGGTGACATCATCATGTCACTTTACTTCAGTGTTATGGAACTTCAGGGTTTCTTCCTCCCATTCCATCGCGAGCCATTTCTTTCGGAGTGCCAATTTTTTGGACTTCACAATCTAGCGCCACATGTCCACCGGGGCCCATGGTTTTCATGCTTGAACTAATAAATATTGAAAATGTAACATCAAAATTTATACTTTTCAAATTGCATGGACATGGGTTGGCGGTTTTGGAGTAACCCGTTGATTGTTCAGCAATTGTCCCCATGCTAACACTTACCCCTTCTAGGAAACCGTGGTTTAGATTGTGGGACCACCCTGTAGAATTATTTTTCGTGCAACTTTGATCTCTGCAATGCCTCTCAACCATCGATCTTGATAGATCGTGATCAAAGTTAATGTGGCCTCAATCTATCTAACTTCTTCGCCAAGTTTAACTACCTTGTGCCACCACCAGGAGCGTCATGTGGTAGGACACATGAAGCCGACACGTGGCCCTATTAGGTGGGTGACATATGTCACGTTCTAACTGCATTTATATCTTAAAAAATTTATTAACTCATTAACATGTGGCACACATCCCATGTGTCCACATCATCCCTAGTGACGTTAGCATGCCACATCACTTCGGGACTTCAGGCTTTGAGAGATTTCACCTTAGCATACCCCGTTTCTCCCGAACACCGAACTCCCAAAATTTCTTACCTTCCTCTCTTGGCTTATCCCTATGGTTTTGATCCATCCTTGGTCAAATCCAATGGTAAACACTCCCCCTCCTAGATCTATGGTGTAGATCCTCTTCAGGACTTCGAAACTTCAAGCTTTGACCCTTTCTTCTCTATCACACATAAAATTCACCGAAGTCATGAAGTCTGAAGTACTTAGGGGTTAATCCTCATGCACCTTTCCCCATATCTAATGGTTTTGAAGGATCCTCCTTCTCCCAAATAGATACCACAACCCAATTTCAAACCTTGTGGTTCCAAACCCATAGTTATTGCAATCTCTTTTCTTTGTCATATTTCTTGAATCGTTATACCTCTTGAGCTTCCAAACACGACCAAGGTGTTCTCTTGGCACTCTGGAATGCTCTAAAATTCAAATTTTTTCCTTCTCAACAACAATTTGCTCTGATCTTTTGATTCCATAACTACTTTTACGGCCTAATTCAGTCTCAGTGTCGAAAACTGGGCTCTGAACTTCAATTTGTCCATTTCGACAACAATTCTTCTTTTGAAACCTTATCTTCAACTTCCACTTTCTTGGCACATCCAGCCTCAGTGTTGAAACCATGGCTATGATATCATTCTATAACATCCCTGACCACCAACCCCTACGAGGTAACACTACCTAAACCGTTGTATCTTTGTTTTTGCTTCTCTGATATAAATTTGTATCTTCCCCAGCCTCCCAGGTCGGGCCATTCTACTCCAAATAATGCTTTGATATAAATATATATATTTATAATGAAATCTTAAACTGACACAACATTATGTTCATACACACTTCACGTGGAAGCAACAATAATACATACATGCAATAAACACAGACAATTATGATAACATTATAACACATGTACATAATACACATCATATAGAGAACAAACATTTGGTACTTATATTTTAATAGATGACCCCCAACTATGTCCAGACCTTCCACAAACCTCCCAGCCTTAGACCACGTTTCTCATCATGCTCAGCAGTGGATCACCCCTAAGCTAGGACTAAACTCCACCCAGGGAAAAAGAATCCTAGACCTAGGTTGAGGCTCTGGAAAACTGCATTGTGCAATTGGAAGGATTCTCTCCAAGGAGCCTACTTACGTCCACTACTGACAGACTCTCATTCCCCACATGCCTGTCCCACCCCGGGAATATGCACCTTCAATGTTCCACATTCCATTGGTTGCTCCACTTCCCTTCCAGGGCTTCAGCAACAGGTTGGATCAGGAATTCACAAAGCTCTGTACATGGTACTGGACTCCCTCCAGGAGAAATAACTTCCCAACAAACTCTATCATCTAGAGAGAGTTTCTCACAGGCCTAAAAACCTTCTTCTTCAACCATGGGCCTGACAACCCACCTCTTCAATCCACAACCACCAAAAATCAGGTAAGGCAAGGGGACGAATCATCAATTTACAGAGGTTCACAAAGATGGAAATGACTCTGGCTGTGTACTTGTTCATTGCATGTGTGAATTGCACAAGGGATGGCCAGCATGTTGAGGATGAACTCGTGGGAAACTAAATGGCCAGACTGGTCAGAATGTTGAGAATGAGCAAGGAAAATGGTGAGAATGGTCAGCTTACATAATCATGAGAGAGTTCCAATGGTGAGAGAGAACTCCTCTGGAAGGTGGCCAGAATGATTCGTGAACCCCCAACAAAGGTGGAACTTCCCACATAAATCTGCATGTGTCCTGGGTGACACTTGTCTCTCCAAGAGCATGCTCCCCTCCACCTAGAGTTTGTTCCTCTCCTCAAAGTAACTTAGGATAACTAGGTTTATTTTCCCATCTTTAGTACTTTTCAGGAATACATTATAATATTCCCTTGGGTTAAGCCCTCAAGCTTAGCCCCTCTTTCCTAGCCTCTTAGCCCCATTCCTTTCCCTACCCAGTGGAGCTTAGTCCCCCATAACTATTTCTTCATGGTTGAACTACACGCAACAATGTATTTTATTAATAATTTGCATAATTACATATACAAAATCAGGCCCATTGACCTTATCATCTAGGCTCTTCAGCCTAATAGACACATAATCCTACCATCTTATAATTACTTGGCTCACTAGCCTACAAACATCATTACATTTCATAGGGGATCGGTCTTGGGGTATTACACTAATGTATGTGGACAAGTTCCCAAGAGGTGGGAGAGTAGATCCTTGAGTGCCACATGTTGGAAAAGAGGCATGCATACTTAAGTTTTGGGACTTGGTATAAAATGGGTCATTCCTTATCATTCCAATATCATTATTTCTAATTCAAGTGGGGTGGGAGTTATTGAGAGCCATGGAAACCGTACCAAACTATGAACATTGATAATTATAGGTGAATTGTATTGGATTTTTTATGACAATTCTCTTTAGGTTGTCTTGGGGAAGGATAGAGCTCTAGATTGAGAATTTTATGGTTAGGTTTCCCATTGTACGATGCCTGGAGGGTACGTAGAGACTCCACTAGTGTAGTTGGAGTTCCTTTATCCACAACTTAGATACTTCATGTCTAGCCTTTGTCGGAGCCTTTGAAGGGAAGAGGGACAACTTGAGGGACTAGAGATTATAGAAGGGGGTCCACTTCGCTGGGTTGTGCAAATTGAGGGGAATGTCAGTTTATTGATTGGCATTATAGCAGGAGTTTGGTACATTGGCCTATTTTACTACTTATACTAATTTTTAGACCATAATTTACCTTTAGGGAGTCTTTTCCCTAGTGGATTCATAGCCCTGACATGGGGGTGACCTGCTACTGAGAGAACTAGAGAAGTAGAGTCTATGGTTGGGTGGAAAGTCTAAGGTCTGCAACTAGTTTGTGCCTTTACAAAAGATAATTGTTACTTCTTTTAGCTTTATATGATCTAATGTCACATTGACCTTGTGTATATATGTTGTTATGGATTTCATGTGTTCATGCATATGCATTCATGTTTAATTTAGCTACTCACGTGTATGTTATGAGTGCATTACATGGAATATTGCATATAAGCATGCATGATAGGTTAAAATGTGGGTATAAAAGCTATAGTGATAGAGAATTATACTCAGTAGGGTGACCAAGGTGCATAATTATCATACTAGAGCATACCATGTGGTTATATCAACCTAAGAGAAGGCTAGATTGTGATAAATAAAGTATTAGAGATATTTTTCATGAGCCGAGATTATGGAAAATTTTAAAAATTATAGTAAGTATAGTGTGGATTTGATAACTCTTATGGACAGATCCTGGATAAAGGTCTAGTTCTGCTACATGATTCGTATGCAAGGACTCGATATGTTGGTTGATGATTCAAGAAGCATAGAATTTACCACAAGAGTGGATGGGGTAGGTTCTAAATCATCATTGTTAAAAATTCCTTTTAGCATTGGGATAATAGGATATTTATGGGTTGTGTGGCCAATGAGGTCACATAAATCACATGCGGGTATTACTCTAGGTGTGATGATCTGGGTGGTCATATCCTATCCATAGTCATTGGTTGATCCATATTATTTTAGGAAAGATATGAAGGAATAAATAAAACAGAGATATAACAAAGAATTGCATAGAGATATGGAAAGAAACACAGTAATACAGTAAAGATCAGATTCTATTAATAACTATCTGAAATACAAAAGACTATAAAATTCAAAAGCACATAAGCTAGCTAGAATGGTGGTAGTTTATCTATGAGAAGAGATGTGTTGGCTATGCTCATTCGCAATAAGTTGGTTATAATGAGTCTCCAAATTCCTTTTTTATATAAAGCATAAATGAGAAAACCCTAAACATCCAAAAACCTAACCCTAGGAGATGAAGTGCCAAAAGTCGTGTGGGCCCTGATGGGGTAAGTTGGTACATCAACTTCCTAGGGTCATAACTTCTACAAATAACCTTTGTATTAGGCACACGATAACCCATTGGAAAGGTCTATCCGAGGAATACACATTTTTCCATCACACTTTGACTCCATCAACAATGTGACTTTGGTGGGCCCAAAAAACTTTATTTAGGGCCTCAAAATAGCCCCAGAAGTTTAGGACCCAAAAATCTAGAAAAAAAAAATACCAAAATGAAAATTGGGCTTTGAGCCAGTGGAATAGGTGGGTGGCCACCGATATCCACCTCGATAATTCCTCCCCCCTTAGGAAGAAACGGTCTCCATTGTGTCAAGTGTATGTATCAGATGAGGAAACTTTCGTTGAACCTGACTCTTGGTGAGCCACTTTCCTTGATGAAGAAACTACCCTTCTTTGACGACCTGATATAGTTTGATAGTCTGTTGGCGGGTGTATTTTGTCTTCATATCCATGATCTAATAAACTATTTCTTGTTATATGTGGTAAGGATTTACTCCTATAGGGGCCAACTGCTCAGCCACATATGAAATGTCCAGGAGAGGTGGAAAGTATGGTCGTATCAATTCCACATTAAATACCAGGTGCAATACAAGGAAAGGAGGAATACTTAATTAAAAATCATTCGCACCCACAGCCTTAGTGATTATGTAAGGCATGTATCAGAGTGGGTGCAACTTCCGATGGGGTCTTGTGAGGCACTCTTTCTACAAATGCAACTAGACCTGATCTCCCACCTAAAATTGTGTGGTACTCGATGTTGATCGTGGCGTTGTTTGTACTTGGGATTGGCTATCTTCACAATATCATGAATTTTTTGTTGGATGTGATAGATGCACTCAAAAAATTTGTCTACATGATCATCCTCTGTCTTAGCATTGGAGGACTCTTCCTTTGTGTCTACAATGGGAAGAGTTATGTCAATGGGGGCCAATGGTTGATCATAAGGAGGGATTTCATCCCATGTGCATGGATGTTTGGAATTATACATTCGCGGGATATGGACAATCATCTTGTTGACTACCTTTGTTTTTCCATCAGTCTGTGGGTGGAAGGCAGTTGATATGGTCAGCTTGGTGTCCATCATTGACTCTAGGCTGGAACAAAAGGTGCTCCAGAACCTACTGTCTCAATCGGAGATAATTTTCTATGGTATCTAAAAATGAACCCAAACATGTGTGAAGAAGATCTTGGCAGTGGCCTCGGTTGTGATGATCTTCTTATAGGGTATCCATCTTAGAGAATCGATCGACGACCACAAAGACATAGTCACTCCCATGATTGGTTGAAGATAGACCAAACATGTAGTCCATGGAGATGGACTCCCAAGGCCTATCCAGAGTAGGAAGAGGGGTGTATAGCCCATGTTTCTTGATGGAGGGCTTGGAAATGGCACAAGCGATGCAGTATCTGATGTACTTGAGAACATCTTGTCGAAGATTCAACCATTAAAAATGCTTCTGTAGTACTACCACTATATTTTTACACCAAAATGTATCGATGCTCGATTGTAATGAGCTTCCCATGTAATATTTTCATGCTCGCATGAAGGAACACAAAGGTGGCTTAGATGTCATAATAACCCATCCTGGAGATGAAAGTTGGGAATTGTTTTTCATGCGCTCAATTTTTTATAGGAAGTAGAAAAGTCAAAGTCGTTATTGTATACTTTTGGCCATCCATACGTATCATGTCCATAGGAGTTGATAACTTTGGTTAGCACTTCCACCATGGGTCGATTGAGGAAATATGTGACATGGTTGTTGTTGGAAGCAGGCCAAAGCGGAAAGAAAGGCTATTTTGGGAAAGAAGGCAGGCACGAGGGAAGCGACAGCTAGAAGAAAGAGAAGCACGCGTGCATGCATGGAATACCTAACGACGTTAGGGTTAGGTTTTTTGTAATACATTGTAATGGTTGGTGAGCCAGAAATGTATAAATATAGATACCTAGGTCTCATAGAGAGAGAAGAGAACAAGAGAGAGCTAGAGACGAATATAGTGTATCGAGTTGTAATATTTTGATATACGACCTAATTTTGTAAGTTGTTGAGCTGGGGAGGAGTCAGGAAGGTAGATATCGAGGGTTATATCATAGGCTAGGGATCCTGGTGCGATCTAGTCCACCTCATAGTATATCTTGACCCAATTGAGAATAGTTGTAAAGTGCGCGACGTTGTAGTTTTGGAGGTTCTATAATAAAAGAGTTGAGAGCCAGATCTTTATGGACGTAGCCCAGGAGGGGGTGAACCACGATAAAACCTATGTTATGTGATTGAATGCATGTGTTTCATTACTATTTTAATTAGATGTTGATATGTTAAATGAATGAATTGATTGTATTCCATGCATAAACGTGAATGATAGTTTATTGCATTAATAAGTTAAAATAGAACTCTCAGCACACATTTCTTAGATCTCCACTCAATCCTGGACTGCAGACACTTGATTACTACAGTCACCCATTAAGACTATATCGAGTGAGACTACGTAGTGCACTTTGTGCATTACGTTGCCTTCTGGTTTACCAGGAGAGCCGATAGTGTTAGAGGTTTTTTTGGAACCCCAGTAGACATGAACCCTAGGTCAAACAGGTTAAAGATACAAAATCAAACATATAAATAAATAAGAACCAACAAATGGTTATGCTGTCGGGTGAAACATTTCACTTTACATCGAGCATGTTGTGCATGGATGAGATCATGGGGAAGACACCCCTAAAGGACTTAGCTCAATTACAGTTGGTATTGCCCTGGATACCAACCAAGGCCCTATATAAACTATAGGTTAGTGTTACCTAGGAGGTACAGTCTCGTGCACACACAGACATAGTCAAATTATAGTAGGTAAAGGATAAACGAGATGAGTTGGAATTGATATATGAGCAAGCCAAGATCAAGACCAAATAGGAGAGGGAACGCATGAACGGATTGGAACAAAAAGTGGTCGGAGCTTACGAGAAGATTCCAAAGACCGCACAGAGTGTAATGTCCCCAAGGCCGAGCCCTATTGTAAATCATGTCTATGAAGTATAGAGCTTGCATTATGAATTGTAATTATGTTTTATAGGTTGGTGAGCCAAGTTTATATAAGTTGGTGGGCTTATGTGTTATTAGGCCGGAGAGCCTAAGTGTTAAGGGCGGGAGCCTGCTTTTGTATATGTAATCATATAGAACATTAATAAAAATATAAACACTTTTGCATGAAGACCGAACATGATGAATGAGTGATGGGGGACTAAGATTCCACAGAGTGGGTAAGGTAAAGGGGCTGAAAGGTTGGAAATAGAGGCTAAGTGTTGAGCCTAGGGGATAAGCTTGGGGGAATAATTCCTTGGGAATAGTAATTTATTATTATTCCAAAAGCTATGTGATAAACATATTTCTAAGTCCTAGGAGAGGCAACGCATGCAGCTCCAAGTGTGAAAAAGGGAACACATGTAGCCCTAGGAAGACAAGTGTCGACCTGGGTCCATGTGGTTAAAATTTGAAGTGTCAACTGAGTTGGGGGTTCGTTCTCCATTCTGTTGTTCGTTGTCTAAATTGTGTGACCTCTGCGTCTGAGCTTGGCATATCACACACAAAATGTACAACCGAAACCATGAGACCTATGTGATTGTCTGATGTATTCCCGTAAATTCCATCTGGTCTCTACATTTGGCCTCCATCCTCGACCTCTGCATAATTTCCTGTCACGCATCCTGTAACCGGTAAACCATGAGTCGATTTGTGTCTTCTATAGAACCTAACACCTGGATAATTTCCTAAGCATGTTGTGTTTTAGCGTCTGGTCATTTTCATTTGCAGGACTATGCCCATTCCCTTTTGTGGTCGTCATCCTGGTGTCAACTAAGTGCTTGATGTTGTTGTGGTTTCCCTCACCCGGTTGGAATTGAGTCAAAGGGTGTGTTGAAGAAGCGGGTTGTCAGGCCCGTGGTAGAAGAAGCAGGTTGTCAGGCCTGTGAGAAACTCCCTCCAGGTGAGAGAGTCTGCTAGGAAGAGGTTTTCTCCTAGAGAGAGTCCATCACTAGCTCTAGAGCTCTGAAAATTCTTGATCTGGCCTGTTGTCGAGGCCTAGAGAGGGAGTTGAAGCACCGATGGATTGTTCTTGTGAAGGTGTATACTCCTGGGAAGAATAGGCATGTGGGGAATGAGAGTCCGTTAGTATTGGGTGTAAGAAGGCATCTTGGAAAGAATCCTTTCAGTTATTCTGTGCAGTTTTCCCTGTAACCTCAGCCTAGACTAGGATTCCTTACCTTGGGTGGAGCTTAGTCCCAGCTCGAGGGTGACCCACTACTGAGCATGATGAGTAGCATGGTCTAAGTCTAGGAGGTTCATGGAAGGCCTGGACGTGGTTGGTGGAATTACCACAGTTTCAAAGATAAGTATCAGCTTATGCTTAATATTATGTTTTGCATGCCTGTGATGCTTATGTGTATCATGTATTAAGTTGTGCATATGAATTATTGTTAATTACGGGGATTATTTATGTTAGCAGTAATCTTGTGCTTACTCTGAGTTAAATGTGTTTAATATGACTTAAATCCATGTTATTAATTAAGTATGAGAATGATGTTGTTCTTCACAGTAGCGTTTGCCCGACCAGTGGGATGACGGCCAGGGGACGTTTACAGTATGGTATCAAAGCCTAGTTTCAATGTTGAGCCTAGATGGGCCAGATAAGTGGTCTTTGGACCGAGGTTTTGAGAAGAAATTGTATCTGGAGGACTAATTTCAAACCTCAGAATGTTTCTGAGTGTCAACGGGCTACTTGACCATGTTACAAAGCTCAGGAGGTGTAGCGGTATTATAAAACTACATCCGGTGTGGTATATGGACACAGGGAGAGAGAGAAATCCACACCAGAAGTGTTGGATCAAGTAGATGAAGGTTCATAAGGAGGGTACCAAGTCATTGGCCAGAAGTCCATGAGAAGCAGAGTTGGACGGTCAGAATTCTCTTTGGGGAACTCGCAAAATCACAAGGTCCGTAAGATGGCTAGAAGTTGAAAGTTGGTTAGTGGATGGAGAAACTCGCCACCCTAGGATCTAGAATAAATGTGGGTCGTTGATCGTGGTTGGTTTGAACTGTTGGATCATTTCGTGAATTCAGGGATCGTAAACTTGGAGCACAGGCCAAATTCTTGGTCACTCTAAGTCCCAAATCGCAAAAGAGATTAACAAGGGTAGAATCGGATGATGGAGCGCTTCCAGGAAGAAGTGCCAAAATCCTGTGAGTCGTCGGATCCAGCCAACTAGCGAGGAAGTTAGGGCTGAAGAGATTTGATAGGTGTAAGCATAGGAGAGATATGGACCATTAGATCCAAATCATCGAGGATCGTTGGATCTCGTACAAGAACTCGTGTATCAAAATTCGGGGATTGAAGAGACAAGAGATTTGGAGTCCCTGCATCGTGAACTCCCGGTTACCGAAAACCTGAAACCCAGAAATCCTAAAATGATCTACACTGTAGATCATAGGAGAGGAACTTGACCATTGGATCAAGTAGATGAATAGACCGTAATTTTAGAATTTTGGCAAACAAAAGTTCAAGATGTGTAGATGCATGAACATCTAATGCCCGAAACTCTGAAATGAAAAGTAAAAGTAGTGGGGCCCCATGACATCGCTGGGAGTGAGGTGGACCTTCTTAAGGACACCATGTTTCACTACCTTGGTGGGAGACATGTGTGTTGTGGGCCCGGAGGGTAAGGAAATCGAATTTTTGGAAGTTGGGAGTTGGAGAGGGAAGAGAGTGCGTGAACCTCCGGGACCAAAACCCAGAAACCTGAAACCCCAAATCCCCGAAATCTCGAAACCTAAAGTTTTGTTTGGAGAGCCTTATAGAACCTAGCATTTTAGTGTTTAATCACGGCCCATGGATGCATGGGTTGGGGACTAAGAAAATGGGGGCTATCTCCAGAAATTACAGATCCAAACAGAGCTCGGAAAATTCGTGGGATTGAAACGTTTTCTTATTCGCATTGGTTTATGAATGTTGTAGTTTTATTAAGGGTTTAAGGCCTGACAAACTTCAGTTGGCTGCATGTTCTATGTGCAGAGTTCAACGAGTCTCAGAACAGTCACAAATCGACGCCGAGTATAGAAATGGAAGAGGTGTGGATTGCCTCCAATTCAGAGAACGAAAGAGAAGGAGGGGATGTCAACTTGGGAGTCGAAGGGTCAAACTATAATGGGCAAGGAAAAGAGATGGATAAGGAAGGACATACGATGAAAATCATTGAAAGATTGCAGAAAGATACCTAGGCTTGCAGATCTGATAGTTGAAAGCTCATGAGGGTCAAGGATCGACAGGGTGAATTCAACTTAAAGATGTTGAAGAACCTGGAAAGAATAGAAAGGAAATTGGAAAATGAGAGTGACACAAGAAAAATAGGGAGTTGCAAGACCCCTGAGAGAAAAACAAGATCGAGGAGTGGTAGCAGACATCATCTTCACTCCCTAAAGAATTATGATAAGGAAGCACATAGTAGTTCAAGCCCATCCCCTACCAGAAAACACCGAAGATCTGGAGTGGATGAATTGAAAGGGGAGATGAACAAGATTAAGTCTCCTACATTTGATGGAGAACATAAGAAGCAGGAAGATGCCGAAACATGGTTTCTTGGCATGAGGAAATATTTCCAACTGCAGAATTATTCCTCTCATGCAGAAGGAAGAATTGCGATGTATCAACTAAAAGGAAAGCATCCATGTGGTGGGATTAGCTTGTGCAGGTGCAACACGTTAGAGAGAAAGATATCACATGGAAGGAATTCAAGAGGTATTTCGAGAGGAAATAACTGACTAAAAGATACTATGACAGAAAGATGAAGGAGTTCTTCGAACTCAAGCTGGGCAACATGACCATTGATGAATATGAATGAAGGTTTTTGGAATTACTGAAGTATGTTCCATTCACAAAAGATGAGGCTGTCAAGATTTAGAGGTATCTGAGTGGAGTGCCAACTCCCATTGGTGAAAATATTTAGTATGATGATCCTAAGACTATGGAAGAAACAATAAGAAGAGAGAAATGATTATATGAACAACAAAGAGAAAATCCTACCTTTTGGAAGGCTTGGGTTGACCAAAAGAAGTTTAAGAAAGAACGGAGGCAGAAGGGAAACAAACCTCCCTTTTTCAGAAATAGTCCTCAAGGACATCCATCATTTAGAGAGCCGAGAATGGCTGAAGTGGGGGAACAAAGGTTGATATAGATGCCCATTTAGTGTTGGGGATGTAAAGAGAACCACAAGTATAGAGATTGTCCCCATAAAAATGGCAAAGAAAGAGTTGTCCATAATGTTCAACAAGCTAAAACAATGGAGGACATGGGTAGTAGAATGCCAAGGATCTATGTGGCCCTGGACAATAAGCAAGTCAAATTTCAGTCGCACATGATTGAAGTGGAATGTATGATTAACAACCAACCATTTATTATTTTAATTGATTCAGGGGCTAGCCATAGTTAGATAGACCCTAGAGTGGTGGAAAGTTTGCATTTATCAAGAAGCAAACATGAAAAGTCTCGGTTAGTGCAGTTGGCCACAGGACCCAAGAGGAAAGTCACTGAGTTGGTTAAGTCCTATTCGGTGGACATGAAGGGATTGAGCACGAAGGATGAATTGAATATTCTTCCTTTAGGCTCTTATGACTATTTAATTGGGATGGACTGGTTGGACCAGCACCATGCCCTCCTGGAATTTCGTAACAAGGAATTTACATGCCTGGATGAGGAGGGGAATTGGAAAATAGTCCAAGGAATTCCCAGAGTTGTGGTTGTTAGAGAAATCTCAGCAATGCAGTTGAAAAAGTGATACATGAAAGGTTGTCAATTGTTTTCAGCCCGTGTGGAGGAAGCATCCAGAGATGAAGTCTCAAATATTGGAGACCATGCAGTATTAACAGAGTTTGAAGACATATTTCAGGAGGTGCCTAGACTACCTCCGAAGAGAGATATTGATTTCTCTATAAATTTGATGCCTGGAGAAGCTACAGTGTCGAAATATCCTTATAGAATGAGTACGTCAGAGCTAAAAGAGTTGCAATTGCAGCTTGAAGAGCTTCTAAAGAAGGGGTAAATTATCTCAAGCGTGTCACCTTGGGGTGCCCTAGTCATGTTCGTGAAGAAGAAGGATGGGACATTGAGGCTATGTATTGATTTCAGACAGTTGAACAAAGTAACTGTCAAGACCAAGTATCATCTGTCAAGGATTGGTGATCTTTTCGATCAGTTGAAAGGTGCAAAAATATTTTCGAATATAGATCTCAGATCGGGATATCACCAAGTAAGAATAAAGAATGAAGACATCAACAAGACTGCCTTTAGAACAAGGTATGGTCATTACGATTTCACAGTGGTATCATTTGGGCTATCGAACGCACCTGCTATTTTTATGTGCTTGATGAGTGATGTATCCAGGGACTATCTAGACAAGTTTGTCATAGTCTTCCTGGATGACATTTTGGTGTATTCCAAGTCATAGGAAGAGAATGAACAACACCTGAGGATGGTACTGCAAGTGTTGAGAGAACACCAATTG
Organism: Picea glauca; assembly: GCA_000966675.3. Taxonomy (NCBI): domain Eukaryota; kingdom Viridiplantae; phylum Streptophyta; class Pinopsida; order Pinales; family Pinaceae; genus Picea; species Picea glauca. The sequence continues at coordinate 2,294,551 of JZKD02S1672690.1, forward strand.
TATGCCAAGTTGAGCAAATGCTCATTTTATCAAAGGCAGACCCATTACTTGGGGTACATTATTTCAGAAGAAGGGATTGTCGTGGATCCTAAGAAGGTTGAGGCCATCAGAGAATGTTCAGTGCCAAGGAATGTGGCAGAAGTTAGATCCTTTATGGGTCTAGTGGGCTATTACAGAAGGTTTATCCCAGGGTTCTCAAAGATAGCTCACCCTATCACATCCTTGCAAAGGAAGGAGGAAAAGTTTCGGTGGACTAAAGAGTATGAGAAAAGTTTCCAGCGATTGAAGCAGTTGTTAACCAGCACTCTAATATTGAGGATTGCAGATCCAAATGTGGATTTCATGGTGTGCACAGATGCGTGTAAAGAAGGGTTGGGAGGAGTTCTCAATCATAATGGATTTGTAATCTGTTATGATTCCAAGAAGTTGAAAGATCACGAAAAGAATTATGGCACTCACGATTTGGAGTTGGCAGTAATCGTTCACGCTCTGAGGAAATGGAGGCATTACCTCATAGGAAGGAGGTTTGAACTCAGAACAGACCATAACAGTCTGAAATATTTGCTTGATAATCCAACCTTAAATGCTAGGCAAAGTAGGTGGCTGGAATTTCTGTGTGAGTACAACTTTGAGATCAAGAATATCAAAGGAAAGGAGAATAAAGTGGCTGATGCACTTAGCAGGAGGGTGCATGAATTACATGCTACAACCATTAGCATGTATCAGACTGATATTAAAAGCAGAATTATGGAGGCTGCAAATGTAGATCTGCAATACAGAGAATTGGTAGCCAAGCTACAGCAGGGTAAGATGCCACAGAAGATGGAAATTTATAAATTGGAAATCGATGGAATACTACTGTACAATAACATAATTTTTATACCCAATGTCCAGTGCTTGAAACATATGATTTTGTAGGAGATGCATAATGTGCCTTATGCAGGGCACCCTGGATATCAGAAAAAAGTAGCAGTGGTCAAGAGTCATTACTTTTGGTTGGGTATGAAGAGAGAGATTGTTGAATACATCGCCAGATGTATGGAGTGCCAGAAAGTTAAAGTTAAGAATAGGCACCCAGCAGGGTTGTTGCAACCTTTACCCATTCCTGAGTGGAAGTGGGAAGTGGTGACAATGGATTTTATTACAGGATTTCCCAAAACAAGCAAGCTGCATGATTCGATCATGGTGGTGGTGGACAAGATTAAAAAAGTTTCCCATTTTATTCCATTGAAAACTACTCACAAGGCAGCAGATATTGCTGATATTTTCGTAAAGGGAGTGGCACAATTGCATGGAATTCCTAAAACGATTGTGTCCGACAGAGACCCAAAATTCACCTCAAATTTCTGGAAAGGATTGCTCAAAGGATTCAGAACGAATCTGAACTTTAGTACAACTTATCATCCTAAGTCTGATGGACAGACAGAGAAGGTGAACAGAGTAATAGAAGACATACTGAGAATGTATGTGATGGACAAACCATCAAGATGGGAAGACTACCTGGACCTGATAGAATTCGCCTACAACAATGGGTATCATGCACCATTGAAGATGAGCCCATTTGAAGCACTTTATGGAAGAAATTGCAATACTCCAGTGAGATGGGATAATCTAGCTAATAGAGCAGTAGTTGGACCAGAGTTTCTCAAGGAGATGGAGGACCAAATGATAAAAATTAAGAAGAATTTGAAAGCTGCCCAGGACAGGCAGAAAATTTATGCTGATAAGAACAGAACCCACAGAGAGTTCAAAGTGCGTGATCATGTTTTCCTGAAATTGAAAGCTAACAGGATTTCCCTGAAGCTGGGAAGTTGCGCCAAGTTGGCAGCCAGATTTTGTGGGCCATTTGAAATCCTGGAAAGGATTGGGCCAATTGCATATATGATTGCATTACCTGCATCTATGACTGTACATAATGTGTTTCATGTTTCATTGCTTAAGAAACATATACCAAATGTTAATCACGTTATCGAGTGGAATGTGATTCAGATGGAACAAGAAGGTGTCCTGCAAGTGCATCTTGTGCACATATTGGACAGGAAAAACAAACAGCTCCGAAATTGAGCTATAGGGCTTGTAAAGGTCCAGTGGACCTGGTACGGTCTTGAGGATGCGACATGGGAGCATGAAGATGTAATGTGGGTAGATTACTCACATCTTTTTGAAATTTTTGAAAAGCTTGCAGATGCAGTGTAAAATTGCACTGAGGACAGTGCAAAATAAGGGGAGGGGATTGTAATGTCCCCAAGGCCGAGCCCTGTTGTAAATCATGTCTATGAAGTATAGAGCTTGCATTATGAATTGTAATTATGTTTTATAGGCTGGTGAGCCAATTTCATATAAGCCAGTGGGCTTATGTGTTATTAGGCCAGAGAGCCTAAGTGTTAAGGGCAGGAGCCTGCTTTTGTATATGTAATCATGCAGAACATTAATAAAAATATAAACACCACTGCGTGCAGATCGAACATGATTAATGAGTGATGGGGGACTAATATTCCACAGAGTGGGTAAGGGAAAGGCACTGAAAGGTTGGAAATAGAGGCTAAGTGCTGAGCCTAGGGAATAATCTTAGGGGCTTAAGTCCTTGGGAATAGTAATTTATTATTATTCCAAAAGCTATGTGATAAACATGTTTCTAAGTCCTGGGAGAGGCAATGCATGCAGCTCCAAGTGTGCAAAAGGGAACGCATGTAGCCCTAGGAAGGCAAGTGTCGACCTAGGTGCATGTGGTTAAAATCTGAAGCGTCAACTGAGTTGGGGATTTGTTCTCCATTATTCCATTCATTATCTAAATTGTGTGACCTTTGTGTCTTAGCTCAGCATATCACACACAACACAGAAAATTGAAACCATGAGACCTCTGTGATTTTTCGGTGTATTCCCGTAAATTTTGTCTGGTCTCTACCTTCGGCCTCCATCCTCGACCTCTGCATAATTTCTTGTCACGTATCCTATAAATGGTAAACCATGAGCCAATTTGTGTCTTTTTTAGAACTCGACACCTGGACAATCACCTAAGTGTGTTTTATTTTAGCATCCGGTCGTTGTCATTTACGGGACTATGCCCATTTTCTATTGTGGTCATCATCCTAGTGTTAACTGAGTGTTTGATGTTGTTGCAATTTCCCTCACCCATTTTGAATTGAGTCGAAGGTTGTGATGAAGAAGTAGGTTGCCAGGCCCGTGGTAGAAGAAGTAGGTTGTCAGGCCTGTGAGAAACTCCCTCCAGGTGAGAGAGTCTTTTGGGAAGTGGTTTTCTCCTAGAGAGAGTCCAGCACCAACTTCAGAGCTCTGAGAATTCCTAATCCGGCCTGTTGTTGAGGCCCAGAGAGGGAGATGAAGCACCGATGGACTGTGCTTGTGAAGGTGTATACTCCTAGGCAGAACAGACATGTGGGGAAAGAGATTCTGTTAGTAGTGGGCGTAAGAAGGCATCTTGGAAAGAATCCTTCTGTTTATTCTGTGCATTTTTCCCTGTAACCTCAGCCTAGACTAGGATTCCTTGCCTTGGGTGGAGCTTAGTCCCAGCTCGGGGGTGACCCACTACTGAGCATGATGAGTAGCATGGCCTAAGGCTGAGAGGTTCGTGGAAGGCCTGCACGTGGTTGGTGGAATTACCACAGTTTCAAAGATAAGTATCAGCGTATGCTTAATATTATGTTTTGCATGCCTATGATGCTTATATGTATCATGTATTATGTTGTTCATATGAATTATTGTTAATGATAGGGATTATTTATGTTAGCAGTAATCTTGTGCTTACTCTGAGTTAAATGTGTTTAATATGACTTAAATGCATGTTATTAATTAAGTATGAGAATGTTGTTGTTCCGCACAGTAGCGTTTGCCCGACCAGTGGGATGACGGCTAGGGGACGTTTACATAGAGGGTCGAGCTTAAAGCAACATAGAAGATTGATTAGATTGTGCAGACAATCAATCAATAACAGTAGGAGATCAAGAATCTTCGTGAGAAGCTCACACCTACCACCCCACTGACGGTATGGGAGAAAAGGAGGCAGGAGGAAATAGAGTAGATATAGGAGATAGAACAACAGTTCCAATCAGTGGACAAATTTTTCAAGGAAGCAGCACAACTCTGGACAAAGTTGGAAGAATATTAGCAGGTCCATAAGTGGGACCAGGAGGAAGAAAGGATAAGCGCAGCTATCTAAGACCTAAAGCAAAAGCAGAATACAATGTCAATTGTTGGGTATGTGTTATATTATTTGCACGAGTAGTAGTATTTGAGCGTCTACGTTGGGCACATAGGGGGGTTAGAGGGGGGCGGAGCCCCCCGCGCGGGGGTTCGGGGGCAGTGCCCCCGAAAAAAAAAAATTCAGGACGACATATTTTCGACGGGAGGACATATTTCCGGGACGACATATTTCCAGGACAACATATTACCGGGACAACATATTTCTGGGACCACATGATATTAGGTGGTTTTTCGGCACATGGTTTTTTGCCGATGGTTTTCTATTTTTGGTTAAGGAATTAGGGTTTTGGACTAATCTAGGTCATTGGGTTAGGGTTTTGGA
>JZKD02S1672690.1:2318772-2334342 GCA_000966675.3 Picea glauca
AACCGTTTTCGTTTCTTGTGAGCCATGTTATGCAATAGATATACTTGTCAAGTGAGCTCCATTATACTATGTAAATAATTGAATTGTAATTCGAAAAAAGATACATTTCATTTTAACCATTCAAAATAACAAAACATTTTATGCAGTTGAGATTGGTTGAGTTGACTTTGAGTATTTTCATTTGATGTAGTTGGATTATGATTTAACGATAAATTGATGGGAGTTAACTTTACTTTTAAAGTTTTGATGTTTGCCCCTTTGTCATTTATATGTAAATTCCTAGAATGACATGTTATAAAAATTCCATACCCACTTTAATCAAATATTCAGTGGTTTTCAATTAAATGTTCAGTGGTTTTGATAAAACAAAAAATTATATAATATAGAATAGTTTTTCTAAGACAAACTCTTGAGACTTTTAGGTATAATTATCTTATGCTTGTTAGAAATGATTCGGGGCAAATATAAAAGGTAGCACATGAACCATTTTGGTGCCCTCAATTATGTGTGTCAATCTTTGTGCCTTAACGTTCGAGCACACCAAGTATACCTATTAGGGTTAATGCCCCAAAACCTTTATAGCATTTAGAGCATAGAATTTCACACATGTCTAGCTTCATAGCTTGCATACCAAGTTCCATCTCTATACATGCACATTTTAGCATTTTAGGTACGCATCTACAACTAAGAATGTCAACTATCACCCAAGACCATTATGGAATGCCAACTATTTTTGTCACTAAGTCTCAACACATTTATATAACTACCTACAACATATATCTTGTTAAAGCACTTGAATCATCTCTTTTAATAGTCACCTAGCAAACATAAGTCTACCTCATAGTGCTCCTAAAAACTTCGACATACGAGATGTTTCAATCTCTCAATTCTTTAAGCATAGAGGGGCTTTCGTAGTGCAACATATTAGATATTATTTTTGGGATTAACTGTGTAGAGTGAGTCATTAATCTATGACTCATATCCATGAGTATTAGTCGCAACTGACCAATAATTCTCATGATTTGAAAAGTCTACTTAGCACTCATTGCATCGGGTGATGTTATGCGATTCATTTCGTGGATTTCAATCCCACTTGTTCACCCCTGTGAAAATCACCTAATACAATGAGTGCTAAGTGGAATATTCAAATCATGAGAATTATTGATCACTCTCAATTCTTATTAGTTGTACTATCATGTATCTTCCTTATTTTAATTATCAATGAAAAAGCTTTAATACTATCTTTACTAAAATTATAGATATAGCTAAATATAAATATGTGTTATAGAATGCACCTTGATGCATACCCCTTTTACTCCAGAATATACAAATGTTGTTTATGAAACATACATCAGCACCAAATACATACATGGTGATATCTACCTTTAAACTACGATGCATGCAATACCATCACATAAAAGAGTAGATAAGAACAACTTCAAACTTGTATCCAAAAATACTTATCTTTTCCAACTAAATTTCTATATATTCATGATTATTTTTATAACATTAAAATTGCTTTTTAATTGAAATATCTTCATGCCAACACATCTTAAACTCCTTGGAACAAATAAATAAAATAATAAAAAATAAAATCATGAAAATCAAACCGACCAACATATTGCTCAAACGCATCCGAACCAACTTATCTTATCTTTAGAGATATTTATTCCCAAAAAAATTATTTATACACATCCAGGGATCAAATAAAACAAACAGTACAAATAAAAACAATATGTACCTGATAGGTACAGAAGGAGGAGGGCATTTTTGCATGGCCCATGAGTGTATAGGCAAGGACAATCCACTTTATACCTTTTAACCCGAGATGACTAGGTCAAGAGTTCAAACATTTATCATGTACCCATCTTCTAAGGTCCCATGTCATGCTAGGAGCAAGACAACTTATTGTAGTTGGTGGAAGAGATTAAGTCTTGACACATAATAAACCCCAGAAGACTTTAAAAATCATAAAAGCTATAAATTGAGAGGGACTAACTACATGAATACAGATTAAAACGTCCATGTCCTGCCCTTGGCCCACAGGTACAAGTTATGGCATTTTCCTTATACTTTTCTTATGATAGTTAGTAAGGTTTTGAAAGGCATTGTCTGTTGCCCATTGATGGACTCTTGATAGATTTACAACCATACAAAATCTAAAGAAGAGTCATTGACTCTCATTGGGTCAACCACTGCCCCATCTTCAATTAATTGCTTTGGTGTGTTTCTAGAAAGATGTTCCCTAACAACCCCTCTCGAAGTATATAAAAGGACATCATGTCCCTCCTAGAACTCATTGAGTTCCAAGGTCCACAACTTTTACATGTAGTCCCACAACTTAATTCCCTTGCAACTACCATAGAAGACCCACTAATATGATTTGATGTGATCGAAATTTAATATTAAATTATTAAATTAACTTTTTTTTAATGTGTAAACATGTTTAATTGATTTGATATGATCGAAATTTAATATTAAATTATTAAATTCACTTTTTTAATGAGTAAACATGTTTTTAGATTTATGAAAAGGTGTACCCATGTCCACACTGACGCAGATAGTCATTATCACCATGATATATAAAATGCTAAAGCCGTTTGAGAAATATATTTCAACCTTACAATGAACAAAATAAGAGAAATATCTTCTTGAAAAAACTACCTTAGTGGGATATGTTCCACCGACATTTCTAGTGCCAGAAAACCACCGATTCGTGTAGATAAAACTGCCCTGGTATCCTGACAGACGTGGACTCATTACAATCTCCGCCTTCGACAACCGTACGTTGGTTTCCCGGGCATTTAAAAAGCCGATCACCGGTACAGTCACGTCCCATTCATCATTCCGATTTCCAATAGTTTCCCGACAGCTGTCATTCTCGGTACGGCGTTTGCGAAAAACGACAGGGTGACCGAAACCGCTTTTTACGGAAGCCAGATCACCACATCAGCACCTACAGTACCGCTGTCCAAAAGCACTTGAGCCAGTCATTTTGGCAACCAACAATAGCGGTACCGTATAACTGCTGCCAAATTTAGCAGAAAACTCCCGCTATAATAGCGAATTCTCTGAGTTTCCCGTACTCTTCCGGCCTCGTGAAATTCAGAAAAATTTGGCCTAGTGGGCGCTCTGAGCCGCTAAATTTGAGTACGCTTTGGAGGCTTCGGGCAAGCATAAGGACCGAAAAGACCAATAATTCCCCTTTGGGTACACTTGAAAGATTCCTGACAACTTGGACGGCTTGCAGATATCGCTTTCTCTCTGGGGCCTCAAATTCCAGGTTGGGTACACTGTTGGAATGGCCAAATTTGTCTGCTGACAGATGTAGAGCATCCGAAGCCTGAAATTATTTACTATCTTTGTCTTCGGATAAAATAGTCTCCCACACGTCAGTTGGGGATTCCCAAAGTTAGATTAATTTAGTAAATGATCAAATATTTTGCTAAATTTGGCTTAAAGTACTTCTCAGGCCATCGCGGGACTTGACAGGGCAGAATGCCACTGACTCATGAGGGTCAATTGGGTTTTTAATTTCTTATTTTTACTCTGCATAATTTGTCTACAAGTGAAACTAAATTGTTTTGATATGCACTTTTGAGGTTGAAAGAGCTGGAAGTGTCGATCAATTTGGTATATACCTTAGAGGTTGTTAAGCTTGATTTGTCAATCATTTTGATATACATTTCGAGATTGCAAAATATAAAATAACAAGTCATTTTATCGTTATATTTTTAAATATATAAGCTAATATTCATAGATTCAATGGATTGATATATATATATATTACTTAAAATGTGCAATTATTCTCTGAATGCAACAAATTATTCTCTCAATTCAATGAATCTTACAGCGAATCTGATTTCAAGAGTAACTTCTTTTATCACAACCATTATAAATAAATGTGTGACTATTAAAAATCTGTAAGCCACCTTTTACAAATCCTTCTCAGATTCGGTGAAGGTTTACTTAATATAGAGTTAGGTTTGAGTTGAGTTTTTTATTTCAAAATCATAAATTATAGGTATTAGGTATCAGTGTAAATGTTGTATATGTTGATATATATATTTTTGGATTTATTAATTTTATAGGTTAGTTCTAGTGGATAAGTGTTATGATTATGAAGTCAGAGGTTTTAGGGTCAAATCCTCAACCAAATATATTGTAGAGATTATTGTGCCTCACTCGATGTCCCCACTGCTGCTAGATGCGAAATGCATATTGAAATAGTGAATGAGTGTTATGATTATGAAGTCAGAAGTCTTAGGGTCAAATCCTCAACCAAATATATTGTAGAGATTATTGTGCCTCACTCGATGTCCCCACTGCTGCGAGATGCGAAATGCATATTGAAAAAAACAGAGAAATAATTTTAACAAAAACTTGGTTAACAAACAATTGTGTAAAATGAGATAAAAAAATTAGGTTCCAAGTGTATCTTGAACGAAATATTAATCTTATTGAAGTTGGACAAACAACAGGACAAAACTGTACTGTTTCCAAATGCAGATTATATGGCCCAGGATTGAAGCTATCACGATCAGGGACCAGAACCTGCTAAGGGAAAAGAAGCTTGACAAACTTAGTTTATTTTGTGTGGACAAAGCTGAAGAGCTTAAATGTAACTCAATATGTTATTAGGCATTCACATTTTCTCGGTGGTTGGGAAGATTTGCACTAATCCTTCACAGTTTTAATTGTTTGAGGTAGACAAAACTACTCAGGAAAGATGAATGGTCTAAAACAGTTCATTAATCCATGATACATATAGTTAATAAAAGAAGAAAACCTTCAGGTTTTCATAGTCCAGGATGGTGGCTTTACAGAGGAGTTAGAATTTTTCACACAGGATGGTCCCCTCCCATGCTCACCATCATCTTTTATTTTCTCGGAAGGTTGTTGGAACTTGGGATTAAGAAAAGGGAAGACGCGCTGTTTCAGTAAACAATAGGTGGAACATGGTTGTAATCAGATCTGATATCCAATGGCAGTGAGGATCAAGGTTAAATTGATAAAAAAAAATGGGCAAGACCAGACAAGGGATCACAGTGACAGAATAGAAATATTGTGTTGTCTCCCTCAGAGTTTCAATTATTTAATGCGTCACATGGGAGACAAGGCATCATTGTTGTTATTTGACAGCAAGGAGTTATTTATCAAACAGATGGCATTAGGCAGGGATTAACAAATAAATTTACATTAAAAAAGGATTGCAGAACAAAACTTCTAGGTGGGCTTGGTGGGAACGGGCCAATGATTATAGCTGTTGTGATGGAGCTTGCTCAGTTCATTGTCCTGCTGGCAAAAAGGTTGTGGTATACATTACAGACTCTACAAGAGAGAATCTAATATTTGGTCGTCAGCTCTCCGCCACATGGGATACTGTACAGAACAAGATGAGCTCATCAGCAAAGTCTTTTTTTTCCAGCTATACACGAAATCAAGCAAAAAATTGTGGGACCATCCCATGCTGCAAAAACTTGAACGGAATCCTCAGACCTCCCAAACAAACACAGTCCCAATTAATTGTTTTCTAGCGCACATCAATGAAGATTTATTTTATTCCTTTCCTTGCACAAACAACAGTGAGAACATGTTTACCTCTACTAAGCATGGAGTTACATTTGAGCCCTGAAGTTTGTCAACTCGAAAAAATTACAAACTGAAAGCAACAAACATTTTGGTTTCCTAGCTAGGGCAAAAATAGGAAAGAAGTCAACTCTGTGACAGGTTGAAGACATTTCTCCTTCTGTGTTCACATTTTTTTCATCAAGTAATTCTTCAACTCTATGGTGCTACTCACACAGTGCCACCTCCACTAGAGAAAAAGATGAGAAATGAATAGAAAAACAAGACTAAAATTATTACCCTTCATTTCTTATCATTTTTCCATTAACAAATCCTCAACTCTACATATCATTTTTCCATTAACAAATCCTCAACTCTACATGCAATCATAGAATGAACAGTGGAAAACAACTAGTCATCTACACAATTTCCAATTCCATCATAGATGCAATTCACAGCAACAAGAAATTACCAGGTCATTAAATGCAATTTTCCATCACTTAATTCATCAACATCCCATTCAATCATATATGCAACCCACACCAACAAGAATAAACAAGGGAAAGCAACATATTATTTACTCATTTTCCACTTCATCTAATTTCTTGACCCCACATCCCATCACAGACAACTACTACAGAAACAATAATGAATGGTAGAGAATCACAGAAGGCCATCTAAGTAACATTGATCTTGAAAGGTTTTACTGACCACAAGAGAGAGAGGTAGCAGTAAAATTAAAAGCACATAATTCTACCCTACTTTAATCAAAAGAACCATAGCAAGTGAATACAGTCAATTCATTCCTTAATCATTCCATTCCAAAAACATAGATAGCAGATTCCCCTAGTTGCAATGCATTCAACAAACCTGTTATCAGCATATTACTGTGAACTTCAATTAAGTGTAAAAGGAAAAATGTAGCTAAAACATGCAATCAGAACCCATTTTATTAGAGTGTGAAAGTTTTGAAACGTCCAACATTTCAAGTAGACACTCCACCCATCATCAGAGATGAGAGGAGTGTCCACTCGAAACGTTGGACGTTTCGAATCTTTTTACCCATTTTATTGATTAGTCTTTTCTTTTCTAAAATTCTGCTGCACACACTGCAATTCTCAATAAATCCAAAAAAGAATAACAGTCTAAAGATTCCAAGGCTGCCCCTACCAAAGCACACAATATATAACTAGTTATCTATGGCATTTCCAATAAAAACCCTATCACTGAACTCTGTCAAGCCCTTGCCCGTGATCTCTTTGCATGCTAACTAAAACAATCTTCATAGCATTATTTCAATACAAGTGGGCTGACCACTTGACGAAGCACACAAATGCATGACCAATAATAATAATTCCCACAAAGATTTAATTGCTCTGATTCCTAGGGCCATAATGCCATGATCCCTACTTAAGAAACATTACTATTTCAATGAGCACAATTAACATGTTTTCAACAGAAATTATAGACACAAATGGCATCCAGACATCTCTTTTCAGAAAAAACGGCATTGGTTATGTAAAAACATTGAAAGCTATACAATAATATATATAGTCACACTTCAAGCTGCATACTGATATATCGAGTTTTATCAAACTCATAGTTCAGTCAAATAAAACTACCAAGTCTTTAGAGTTCACCCAGCCTAAACGGCAATGTAGCAATAAGTTCCACAAAACGTGACAGATGCCGTTTGGTGGATGAAAATAGATTCATCTCAAACCATAATACTAAAGAAGCCAATATAAGCACTGCAAGGACATCGAGAGCAAATGTCTTTCTCGTAATATTGAAAAGGATTTTACACTTCATCCCTCCAGATTTCAAATATAAATAGCTCCTGAATTGGTAAACTGGAATTTTGATGACTTTGACCTTCAATAAGTCCAATCCCCTTGCTGAAAGAGCTAGATCTACATGCTCCAGAGATATTCAGTGATAGATTTCAGTCTACATAATGTCTCATCAAACCATAAGCCTATGTTTGATCCCAAGCACTTCAACTCCTAATAAAACAACACAACAGACACTGTCCTAATTTTAATTATCTCCTTGTTAATTTCCTTCCAGATATACATGACCTGCTTCTTGACCTGTGCATACCATGTCACAATATCCATGTCCCTCCCCCTTTAGTCCACAAAAGACGTAGTAACAATACTATGAAGTTCCAAGCCCACTTAAGAAGAAGATATATGATAAGCTGAGGAACATTGTTGCTGACTGGCTGGGCAAGCCTTAATGCCCAAGATAAATAAGGAAGTCTAAGAACGAAAAAGGAAATATAATCTACTTCATTCGTTGGCTATTCCACATCTCTCCATCTGGACCTATGTCAAACCCCCACAGTGACTTGGGAGCAGGTCATGCTCCACATCTAGTTCCTGTTTTTACATTTCTCCATGGCCCTGGGAGCTGCAAGCCATTAAAAGTAAGTCAGATTGAAGTTTTTTGATCCAGAACTTTCAGTTCACTACACGGATGAAATTGACCAAGAGAAAGATTACCTAGGCCAATTGCTTCGGAACCCTTCATGATACGCAACCTCTTGCAAGAATCAATGAACATCCTGCAGTGAGTATTCCTTATTAGCAATTTGTTTTGTTGAAAACACTCTCTGAGCCACAAAGAATGCGCTGACATTATAATGGAAAAAAATGACAACATTTAGACTAATTGGAGAGGAAAGAGTGAGAATGGCCCGGAGATTCTTTTGACATGGTATTGATGATATGTAACACGAACTTGGGCGGAGCATATATTAAAGTTCTCCTTGGGTTCCAAATTTATACCGGGGAAAACACATGTATTGCATAAAAGTACTAATTAGAAATAAAGAATGGAAGATGAAGAAACTTGGGTACTTACTCCCATGGAACGTCTCCAACAAGCATCCAATCTCCATCCTTGTCTTCATATGTAAGCACATATTCTGAACCATGCAGGAGATCCATCAACTTGCTCTCACTCAAACCATCCCTGCCTGGTACTCCATGAGATCCACACTGACCTGAGACTCATCAAATAAGCCCTATTTATTCAGATCCAAGCTTATCAAAATTCATAATAAAACAGAAACACAATTGAATGCATACAGAGTAGGAACTCACCAATAGTAAAGCAACTGAACATTTTCTCTAATGCAGACGATAAATCAAGGTAACAGTTGTATAATTTCAAGTCTACTTTCCGCAGATAAGGAGCCCCATCCATGCTGACTTTAACATACAAAGCACTTGATCCAGACTTTCCATCATCCTCATCATTTGTCTTTGGGTAAGCAGCCAAACTGTTCTTCCTGAAAGAACGAATTGGTGGCCAACCTACCACCTGAGCCCTGCCAGTTAAAATCAAGCCAACTATTTAGTCACTGAGGTTAATGGAGAACTTTCAATAAGCAGACCATCTAACTTTATACAGAATTCGTTGTGCAAACAGATATCATGAAATTTAACTTGGATCATGGTCTTGTAAAAATATTCTCATTTGGAACTTCATTCCAAATAGCAACAGATATCATGTCATTTAAACTGGACCATAGCCTGGCAAAAACCGTTCTCAAAAGTATCTTTGTCAAGGATATACACTTAGGAATTGAATACTTACTTGGCAGCAGGAGCCATTCCAGGGTTATTTGCAGAAGGAATTTGGTTATGATTAGTTCCATGCTGTGATTCAGTACGAGGCCTCTCCTGCGGCATCTTAGACTGTGTAATATCTTTGACACCAGTTGAAGCAGCTCCATCCTTGACGGATTTTCCATTGAGGTTTGTCCCGTTGGGAGTCCTAGAAGACATGAAAGAGCTCCCTGAGTGATCCAGGCCCCCTGTATGCCAGGATGTAGGCCCTTGCATTATGGTCGACGTTCCAGGAGCAGATGCTAGTCCTTGTGGCAAAAACTTTCCCGGTGTGTTTGTCTTGGGCAATTCAACCTCGGATCCAGCCACAATAACTCCTCCAACCTGTGTGGGAAACACCCACTTACCCTCTGCTGAAAATCCATTACTTCTAGCATCGGGGAAACAGTTCCTGGACTCCATTGCTTCTGAAAAACCTCTCTTTGCACCAGTTACAATAGTCTTGGGCGATACAGTCATCATGTTCCTTCCCATTCCAGATGGCTGAATATTATACTTGTCTTGCCCATTCTTCTCTTCTGCCACCCCATCCTTCGTTGAATGTTGCTGTTTCTCAACTGGGAACAGTTTCTTCTCTTCCACTTCAGTCCTAATGTTCAGAGGGCTTAACAAACTCAGCTCAGATGAGTCTCTGGCGGGAGAAAGTGAGCCAGGAAGGCCCAGTCTCAACTCAGTTTCCTTGAGGTTCATATTGTTCTCTTCACCATCTTGAGAAGAGACCACAGAACTTTCCATCGACGAAGACACTTCCGACAGACCGATGTAGTCGTGCGCCTTCAGGTCCACTGAGCTATTCTGACTGTCGTTCTCTGATATACTTGATGAAGCTGGAGGGGAGACTTTGCTCAAGCCCCCCTCCATATAAGCATTAATATTAGACGACATTAATGTGTTCCGACACCTCTCTTCCTTCACAAAATCAGGATACTGAGCACTGTAAACTGCACTAACTGGGTGGCTACATGCATAAGAATGAGAATCTCCAGAGGAATGCTGGTATTCAATCAAGTCTCCTCCACCGCTGTTATCCTCGAATCCTACTTGGGTCATCACAGAACAACAAACCAAAACAAAAAGGAAACAAATCAATCCTTCCACACTGCTGCTTACTTTTCCCTGCAAATCATACACAGCCCAAAGGAATGTATGGGACAACGATACAAAGGTAAAGACAAAAGCAACAACTGCAACAAGCAGGAAGTATCCTGGTGAGAAAGAAGCTTCAATGAATAATTTCTGTAAACTACCAAAAAAAAAGCACACTCATCTTTGTCATGAAGACATCAAATGCATTACTAACACTAATAATTCATCTGATAGTTTGATGCCTAGCATGATTCCATTATTGCAGTCAAACAAAACCAATAATTCCTATAGTAGCATTAGCCTCTAATTTTAGAATGACACTTTATTTCAGAATCAAGTTCGATGTTCCCTGTGACAGGAATCCTACAACATGTGCGGTAGGCTCGAACCTTGCTATTAAAAAGCAATACCAATGACTTCTTCTATGCCAGGTCCAGGTCTCATCAAATAATGTGAAACATAATTCCTGATCAAAAGCATGGACAGCCTAAACCAGACCACTCCCCACATACACACACATTGCATGACAGCCATACCCAGTACCCACCCATGATAATTAGCAGCAAACAATGGCAGAATCACAGGCCCCAACAACCATCAAACACTCAAAACCCACATGAAAGCATTGATGCATACCTTTGGAAGGAAAAAGAAATTAAAAACATAAAAAAAAAAATCCTCTTTTGTTTGTTGTGATAAGGTTCTTCCTCTGTATCAAACAGACCATTTGATGATTGATTCTCTCCAAAAACTCAGCAATAAACCCACAAACTGGACCAGAAGCAATTATCCTTGATACCCAACAAATATATCAAGTAAAGAAAAACAAGCAAGCTGAGGAGTTGGGCTTTGTGCATAACCACCAACCAACTGTATGAGCAATATTATTACTAGGGGCCCTCCATAGCCACCGCTACAGTAAATCTCGCAAGGCCTTTCTTTTTTTTTTCCTTCCTTACCCAATACATCAAAATCCAACATTCATCTTGCACAGCTCGCTCGCAATCCGCCTCGCAGAATGGCCATTTTCAAAGCCCCTCTGACCTGCAATAATTTTCGCCGTGGGTCTCGTAAGCCGGCGTGCTTGATCCACGCCATTGGACGGCCACAGAGCTAAGGAGTTTCTCATGCGGGAATCGGACGGTGGAAACGAGGGTGGTGTCGCTGGGTCGTTACGCGATATCGCAATTAGTAAATTTTTGAGGGGGTGGGGGACAGGGGGAGACACGCCGGCCCATCCAGGGGACATCCGGGCCGCCAGCTGAGTTGGACTGCCGGAGCCCGACGGAGACGACTAACCGACCGCCGGGCCGCCCGGCGGCCACCCTTCCCGCCGGGAAACCCAATGCCTGGCCCGCATGATCCTTCGCGATCATCGGGCGGATTGTCTGCAGGGAATCCCTACTCCTGCCGGTCATGCTTCCCTCATGTCTCTCTATAATTTCACCATCCCCCATTTTACTAGGCCCTATCTTTTATATAAAATTTCTTATCCAAATATTAGTGGTCCAAAGTGATAGGTGATTAAAAATGTCATCCACTTTTGTGGGTGAAATTATAAGGTTAGCAATTGTGACGAATAAAATTGAGTTGTGATAATTAAAAAATTATAAAAAATTGGTATCAAATATTTTAAATGATTATAAAATATTTTATCAAATGTTAGTGGTCCAAATGTGAAATGTGATTAAAAAATGTCACTCCATTTTTATGAGTAAAATTTCAAGTCCAAATATGCTATAAATAAAAGTGAATTGTGATAATTAAAAAATTATAAAAATTTGGTATCGACATTTATAATGATGATAAAATTGTATCACTTTAAATTCTTAGAGTCGTAGCAAAAATATGTTTAATGTAAAATTTCAAAGCGATAACTAGAAAATGTTCAACTTAAATTTTTTAAGTAATAATAAAATTGATTTTCCAAGTCACAAGGGGAATGCTTCGCATATTAGTAAACTTTACAAGTCGTAGTGAGATCATATAAACCTTCCAAGTCATAACAAGAATATTTCCAATGTAAATTTTCTAAGTGATAATAAAATCGACCTCCCAAATCACAATGAGAACAATTTGCATATCACATGAAGAAATGTGTCATTGTTAATCTACCAAGTCACGGTGAGCATGTGTCATAGTGAACCACCATGTCACAGTGAGAGCATGTGAGTGGGAACACCCCAAATAATAGTGAGAACGTGTTAGTATGAACCTCTCAAGTCATCGTGAAATTGTGTTAACTAAGACCTCCCAAGTCACAAGTCATGGTGAGATCATGTCATTGGAGACCTCCTTAGTCAAGCATGTTAATACAAGCCTCTCAAGCCATAGTGGGAATGTGTCAATGTAGGCCTCCCAAGTCACAAGTCATCATAAGAATGTGTCATATGTATCTTCCAAGTCGCAATGAAATCAAGGTAATGCAGAGCTCCTTAGTCATAACAAGAACGTGTTGGTGCATACCTCCCAAGTCAGTGTGAGAAGATATTAATGAGAATAAACACAAAATTATGTCCAAGCACTAAGCTTTTCATATTCAAATCTAAGTTGTCCATATGTGTTTTTAGATTTTTGCTATGTTAGAGAAAGTCCAATGAATCTCTAACATGACTAAAATACAAAAATACATATGGACAATTTAGCACACTGTGAAAGTCTGCATGCTCTTATCAAAACCTAAGTTCAATTATCTCTCCAACAAGTGGGGGGGTAGGGTGGTTAAGGGTGACTTATTTGTTTCATAGTGATTAGCTATGCCTTGTCAACAATACCATAGGCTTAAAAATCTTGCTTCCATTGAATGTGATTGAATGCTCCGCCACACCTTGTCATCTATACCCTATGCTTAAAAACTTACTTCTTGATCTCTTTACAAAGTGCATTAGACATAAGGTTTAATTTCATAATAGGCAATGCCTATGTAATTTCATTGTCAACATCCTACTTGTTATAATTAAATTGCCATTGTTAACATCCTACTTGTTATAATTAAGTTGCCATTGTTATTACAACTTAATAGTGTTATTACAACTTAATAGTGTTATTACAACTTAATTGTTATTAGCATTGGAGGGGTCAGAGGTTCAATCTTCCATGAGCCCACTTTTTTACTTTTATAGAAGACATAATTAATAATAGAAAAAAATATTACTTTCTAGAAGACATAATTAAAATTAAAATGATAGAAAAAAAAATATTACTTTAAACTTTTAATTTTACTCTTACATTATCAAATCATGTTAGAAAATGGAAACCAAAATCATGTTAAAAAATGGAAACCATTTACAATGGGTAAGTTTTGTTACCCTATATGCACGTAGACACTATGTTTTGGTTCAACTTAGAAATGTTGTAGGTTGTTTGCTTAAGTGCCCTTCCAATGAAAGGAAAATAGAACTTTCTTAGAGCTATAAAATAAAGGACAATTATGAATGCAGGCTTCAGCGAAATTGTAAAATATTGTGGCCCCTCATTTCATTCATGTAATGTGGGAATCTGTCCTTTTTAAATAACAAGGATGAGAATCTTACCCAATATAATATTAGGCACAATCCAAACCATTACCATAAGGTGTAGGAGGGGTAAATCCCTACCATCATGGGCAAAAACAATGGTACCTTCCACCTCCATTGCATGAAGAACCCGTGTGGATATTTTTCTTTTTATAAAAGATATTGAAGTGGACTTTTAGCCTATTTCATGGAAAAAAAAAAGTTATGACAGGTAGATTTTTTCAAAACATATACCAAACTTTTGGAGTAGAATTCAAGGTCTACCTTAAACATAGCTCTCTAATCTTCTTTTCAAAAAGAAAAATACGTTTTTCATTAATTTTATATTTTGCATTTATAATTGCATAAACGTTGTTGAGTGTGATGGATGGTTAGTGTCTAGGTACAAAGAAAGCTTGAATTATAAGATTGGCTTGGCCAGCGAGCTATGTACTTGCTTGTGTTTAAGAGAAAAGATGAAACCTTATAGGTGTTTGGTTAATTTTCAAAGTTATGTTGTTATCATAACCACTTATTTGTCTCCTTGCTTCTTTTTAATTTTAATTTGCTCTAAGAGAGTATAGAATATGGAGTTTATTAAATTTGAATTGGAGTATGAATCAATGCTTTACTTAAGAGAGTATAGAATATGGAGTTTATTAAATTTGAATTGGAGTATGAAATAATGTCTTAGTCAAGGTTTTGGTTTTAATAGAAATTTTCTTGGTATTTTTTTATAAGAAAACTTAATTATTAATAAAAAGATGGAAAAGATTAGATATTATACCTAAACAAAAGACAATAAGATGTGATATATATGAAGATTTTATTAATCATCATTAATCCTTAAAGATTTGATATTTTTAACAATATACCTAGAGAATTAGGTAATTTATTAAATAGTTGAAGCTTAATACTAATAGAGTAGCCTTTCCTCCATTGTGTAACAACCAACCATCTCGAAAGAAAGTATTGATGAGTTCAAAAAACTTACCGACATATCAAAGTGTTACAAGATCCAACAACTTCATCTAACGTTTACATCAATTATCATAATGACAACGTTTCAATGACTTCTCCTCAACTTATAATGGATAGAGATCTTAATCTCCCAACAAAATCTAACCGATGAACACAATTTAAACATTATGAAAAATATCAATCTCCATTTTTTAAAACTCATTCACATCGAAACTAAAGACAAAATTTTGAAATGAAACAAAGTAAACATTTAATATTAAATTTAATTATATATAGACACACCACCCTTCACCATTTTGAAATGAAACGAAACAAAGAAAATATTTAAAAATAAAATTATAGAGAGAGAGAGACCACCCTTCACAATTAGGACTATGCAACCAAAATGGATCTTCTACTTGGGGTGGTAGCGAATATCTCAAATAATATTTTTTTTCATAGGTTCCCACTATCAACTATGTGTTGAATTGTTATCGGAACAAAATGATGCCATGGAATATGGTCTGCTCACATCATGGGTGCTTTGCACTGTAAAGGAATGAATGTAAATGAATGGATATATATATATATATATATATATATATATAGTTGGAGTTTATTATGTTTATTTTTTCAATTATTTAATAAAGTGATATATAATTTTTTGATTGATTAAAAAGTAATTATGAATTTGTTTCTTGTACAAGAGGTTAAATTGTAATTTGGGTAGTATCTATCTCATGTATGGGATTAAGGTTAAAAATTATTTGAAAGTACATGACCCCGCTGTTAGCCTCAATAATGATAGTAGTAGTGACAATACG
>JZKD02S1672690.1:2338401-2371511 GCA_000966675.3 Picea glauca
AGGAAAAAGTTAGAAGACTATTGATGAAGTAGAGGCCAAATGATTAATTGAAGAAACTGAGGCTAGAAGAAAAGTAAAGGAGCAACTGAAACAACAAAAATCACATGAATTGAGTAAGACCCTAAGTATCCCATCAACTTCTAATTTGGGCACGATGAACATTTCACCCCTGGAATACACTCCCCTCAATGCCATCCCAAGTGATTCCATCTCCTCTTCACAAATTATGAGTTTTGAAGGAACTGTAGTGGCCATTGGAGACTACTACTATGATGACAGAACAAAGAGCATTGAGAAGAGATCAAACAAAAGGAAGAGGGGATAATCCACCAACTCTAGATCATCTATAGCGAGAGTTGTGGAATGGAAAGTTGGGCCTAACCCATAAGAGAATGTTGTTCAAGTAGCTTCTGCCCTCCATGCCTTTGCGGGATTGAATGCCTCATTTGTTCTTGAGGTGACTAATTCTTTAGGCACAACTTGAAATAGAATCACAGAAATGGAGGCAGAATTGAAGAGTTTGAAGGATGAGCTCACTTCATATTTTGAAGAAGCCACCAGGGTGGTTGAAACCCCCAACAAAGAAAATTTGAATAAAGCATTGCAAAGGAAAACAAATGAGATGAATGAAGAATTTGAGATAAGGGAATAGACCCAATGGGATACCCATACCAGAGAATTAGAATGTATAAATATGAAACAAGTGATGAGATAGAATAACACAAAAGGGAACACATTGAAGAAACTACCAAGTTGCAGACATAATCAACTAAATCTAAAAGATTCATGGAATAACAAAATTTTTAGATCCTAGGGTTAAGACAAGAAAAACAAAATCTTGAAAAACATCTGGAAGAGAGAAGGGCATCAAATATCGTTGTAGAAACTATCAAGGCCCAAGCATTAGAGTTAAATGAGAAACTAAAATTCGAGCAGAAAGAATTCGTATGTTTTCTCAGTGATATGCACATTGATCGAGATGATCAACTAAGGTTGCAAGTCAGAATAACTGAAATTCAAGGACAATATTAGGATGAAAACGATTCCTTTGATAAAATTCTCAATTGGAAAGAAATATATTAAGCTCCCCCGACTACAATTCCCATGTATGCTAAGAAGGAAAAACTTAGGTATCAGGTTTTCTTTGATACTTGGAAACTTTTATTGAACGACCTTCAAGTCATCCAAGAAGCAGCAACTAACACCTACAAGAAGTTGTGGAGTAGCTCATATGGTCTCATGGAAAATTTTCGAATGCAATTGATGGCCCCCATCGATGAGGAAACACCTACCACGATAAGAATAGTTGAGGTGGAGGAATGTATGTAGGGAAATTAGCAAAGTAAACATTGAAAATTTAACTCGAGTGAAAAAATAATCTCTAGAAGAACACCTATTGAAGCATGTCAGGCTCATCGACATGACCCAACACTTTGTGAAACATACAACACAAAAGTTAAAGCAAGAAGTTTCTATGAACGTTTGCGATGGGAAATTAGTCATGGAAAAAATGCAATCAGGAAAACTAGAGGATATAATGAAAGATTATTCCCTCTGGGAAGAATATCAAGACTAGATGCAGGGGAAAAACAACTCGTAATGAAAGAAAAATTGTAACTACTCTAGATGTCTCATTCCCTCTGTTCTGTAATTTTATTTTGACTAGGAATATGAAGAGTCATTTTTCAAAACTTCCCTATGCTCATGATTGAGCCAAAAGAATGTAAGCAATCGCTCCAAAATTATAAAAGAGGAGGACTTCCCATGAAAAGGGGATTTTGGTTTTCAGATTGTAGCTGAACATTACTATTATTGTAAGTTTAATTTGAACCAAAGACATTATGGAGATCTTGGCGCTGATGTGTATGAATGAGATTTTTCGATTTATGCATATTCATTTTTATGATACACGAATGTTGGTTTTATGAATTACTTCTAGACTAATTTTCATATGTTTACAGTTACCATGATTTTCATTCTAAGTGCAGCGACAATATGATTAGTTGGGGAATCAATTAGTTGTTTCTAACTTATTATATTGTTAAGTCTTCATATTTCTTTCCCTTACGAATTATTTTTGTGCAAGTGATACACAAATTTAACTGCACTTATCATTTAGTTTGCTCTTGATCAGGATATGATAGAATAAAATAGAGTAGAAGTGCATCTTAGGACTGTAGTTAATCATTTTATTTTAGAATTAGTTCTTTAGTTTTTTAATTCATATAATAACCTCTGGTCCTCATATTCATATTTAGATAGTAAATTAGTTAAATTGGTAACCATGCCAAAATCTAGTTGGAAATGCTATCCCAAACAAGAGTGGGTCTAATTGGGACCTGCCATTGAGGATTCTCCCTTACCTATTTGAATGGTTCATTCTATCTCATCAATAGAAATGGCGCTAGAAGGAGGGACATAGAACTGAATGGCTACAAACAAAAGTACAAACCCTTCCCGTTCTATTTCACAAGTAAACACTTCCTTGTCCAGTGATTCCCATCAATTTCTCTCTAAGCACACTTCCCTTCCCATGTCTTATATTGTGAACACATTGACTCAGGCTAGTATTTAGTGTGTTTCCACTCATTCTGAATCCACATTTTCCTCCCCACAACCTCACATATTAACCCTTCTCAGGCAGTCCCAAGAGTGAGTGAATTGTGCCCTAACTAGACAATTGAGAAGACAGATAAGACAACTCCCCATTGACTATTCGGTACCTCAAGGTCGGGGTAATCCTTGAAGCCAAGATCCACTCTTTATCGACCCTTTTGAATATCAAGAAAATTCTACTGTGGAAACCCCTGAATATCACATACCTCAAGATACATCAGATTTTGAAGAGACTTTTGATTTTGACCTTGAACGTTCCATAAGTCTAGTTGGTGGTGTCGGTGGTATACCTCCCTCTCCTCATGAATCCCCACCTTATACACCAAGAAATGATTTGAAAGAAGACTCTTAGGAGGAAAAAGAACAAAACAATGAACATGAAAACAACCCACTTCAGATAATATTGTATCAACCTCCAAGTATGGTCAGGCGACGGGTCTAATGCGAATCAAAATCCCCCTCCCTATCAGCTTTGGTTGGTTCTTGATGCAATCACCGTACCTGGGGTTCTACATGACATGTCACACATCCAGAGAAGTTTTTGCCAAAGTTTGATCCTAATAGAAAAAATTTGGCTGAAGACCACGTTAAGAAATTATTGCTTTCTGTAAGACTCCAAAGCATTCAAAATGAGGATGTTGTTTGTCGATTGTTCCCTCTTACTTTTGAAAATAGAGCTTTTACTTGGTTCTTCTCTCTATAGGAAGCCTCCATTACTTATTGGAGGATGTTTGAAACTATCTTTCTTAGGAAATTTGGTGAAAATAATACACCAACAACTTTGGTCCTGGTGCTACAGGGAAAATCCCCCTATACTGGGTCTAAGGTAAATACAGAGTGCTAACTCCCTTAAAATACTGTTCTACCCTTAAGCTACCCTAAAACCAACTAAACTAAGTGATGATAAATAAAGGAAAGAGGGTTAATGAGTGCACCTTTAGTCCTTTCGGTTGGTGTTGACCTCTTTCACTTGTTGTCGCCTCCTAGATCATGGGTCTCCTCCCAAAGATGACCTGCAAAAGGTTAGGAATACAATGCAACATATGTTATCTCTACTGATCACTTTAAAAGTTTAGACATATATATAAATGCTTAAATTAACAAAATCATGTAAACATAGGGTTTTGGGACAAGAATGAACTCTTTTATTCAATTTCAAGACAAAAAGGATTACAAACTTTGTTGGTAATCACTCCACGAACCAAGTCCGAGCTTCTCTATCATGGCTCTAAGTGCATCAATCCCACATTATCTTCTCACAACCAACATATCACCAAGGGAAGGAGGAAGGGTTGCATAAGGAGAAAGGCTAGAGGGGAAGGTTGAGGCTAAAACTTAGAATGGAATGCAAATCTTGGGCTAAGAAAGGGAAGGGATTTTGGAAGAGTTTTCTTATTCTCTTTCTCATGTTACTAAATGACTTCCCAAGACCTCTTTTTATATGAGAAAAAGATGGTTATTCAGTTTGGGGACATGTCACAAGGGGTAAAATGGTTAGGAAACCCTCCATAGCCCATAAACTTCGTTGAATTCTACGCAATTTTATATTTTTTGCAACTTTTGGAGGTAAACGTGGGATAACTAGAATGAAACAAACATGTGTACGTGGGATAAATAGCATGCAACACACATGTGTATGCGGGCTATTAGTGCAACAGGACGCGTACACTATCCAAAAAATGGTTTTTTAAAAGGAAGCCTCAACAGTATTTTGGCAAAGTATGCAACTGGAAGGGCCAATGTATTATATGCAGAATAAGGCATTTTTGGACTATAACTGATGCCCCCTAATGTGTGAGGTTAGAATAGAAACTAATGGCCGAAATACGTTACAATATCTTTACACAGTGGGAGGGAACAGAGTTAAGTGAGACCAAGACGAGTGTTCATAAGCATGCCATCTGCAAAACAATGATAATCTCTTCGAGGCGAGCATACCCATGCTCGAGATGAAATAAGCATGGTTGTCAATCAAGTACATTGCATATCCATGTCATATATGACTACTATAAAAAATATAAATTTCCATATAAATTGCATCTGCGAACAATACACAATGGATCTACATCTCAAGATCATTTGAAGATATACAAGTACAATATGATATGCATCTTCAAGAAGCATCGACGCCTATGGCTAGAGATGAGGACTTCATAGCTCGAGAAACAACTTTAAGATCTTCAAAACTCAGGTAGGAGTACAATAGGAGTGTAAGACTCATTACCCTGAGGTCTTTGACATCTCGTCGGGGAAAGACTGGAGGATATTGATCATCAGGCACATAACTTCATTGATTCCAAACTTGACTGGAATCTCGGGATGGCTGACTCATGAAAGTCAAGAGATCAACTGCAGAATGGTCGACTCA
Organism: Picea glauca; assembly: GCA_000966675.3. NCBI lineage: Eukaryota > Viridiplantae > Streptophyta > Pinopsida > Pinales > Pinaceae > Picea > Picea glauca. Next base: position 2,343,386 of record JZKD02S1672690.1, read on the forward strand.
GGTTGGATAAAACTTCCCTTGGACAAAATCACGACAAAATGATGAGACTTAGGAAGCATAGCATTGACATAAGTCTGTGATACACGAGGCACCACAAAATCTCCATATGTTTGGAAGAGTAACGAAATGGAGGAGGGCACAACTCTATGTAACAAGAACAAATTCCTAAGTTCATACTAGAACCCAATGCTTGGCGAACAAACAAAAGGATGTGCTTTGTCCAAGGGAGACTATCTTGCTTCTGATAAAAGAGAATGTATATCCCGTCCCCTCTTTTTGGAATATTTTTTTTTCTTTTTCAAATTTTTAATGAGATTGAAAAAGAATAAATGAATGTTATGTTACAAAGGAGGAACGAGTGTCATGGGCAAGCAAACTAGTTCCAATCGCATGGAACATACTGATTCTCAGTTCAAGGAGACACGTGCAGGATAACGACACTCAGGAAAATTCCTCCATGGGTCAAGGTGTCAGATCGCGAGGGAAAAAGTGATACAAGGCTTGCATTTAAGGAATGGTTTGAAAGTTTAGTTAATAGAAACATGAAGCCGACATTAGGCCAAAGATGCAAGGATGAGACAAGTGATGTGATTAAGTATGACACAACAAGACTCCTTCCATGTGAAGTTTTATGAGCCCAAAGAAGGTAAGCTCAGTGGTTTTTCACATTTAGAGAGTCTGAAAAACACTAAAAGAAGACTCCAAAGTGTTCCTTTTTTGTAATTAGTCTAGTCGATTCAAAAAAGGGTTAAAATTAGACCGAAAGGATGTCTCTTCAAAACCATTTTAATGAGTGTGAGTGAGACAAGATCACTTGTCTATCTTTTCAATTTTAAGGAGTCTGAAAAGAGCTTAACTATGGACTCACAACCTTTTTCTAAGTTTAGTCCCCTTAGCCTGAAAAAGTATAAAATATAAATTAGGACAACTCTCCTGGTGAGACATGTCTCCCGAGGTGTACCTTTTACCTGGATAATCTATTGGCCGAAAAAAGGGTTAAACTTATTTCAAATAGATATTCTTTCTGGACCAATTAACGAGTGTGAAAGGAACAAGGTCACTCGATGATCTTTTCATATTTAGGGATTTTGAAAAGAGATTAACTATGGACTCTGAGGGAGGTTCCTTTTTCATGGATAATCTCCAAGGCCCGAAAAAGAGATAAACCAAAACCAAGGAGAATGTCCCTTTTTCGAAAATTTAGTCCCTCATGCCCGAAAAAGGGTTAAAATGACACCTGAGAATACTCTCCCAGTGAACCAAATCTCCTAGGGAATACCTTTATTCATAAATTAACCATCCGTATCTAAAAAGAGGTAAACTTCCGCCGAAAAAATGTGCCTTCAAATTTTAGTTTGATGAGTGTAAAGGGAAACAAGATCACTCAGTAATCTTTTCAATTTTAGAGAGTCTGGAAAGGGCTTAAAAAAGACTCCATGGGGGATTTTTTTCTTAAGTAATCCAAACGAGACTGGAAATAATAAATGAGCTCTCATTATATGTTGCTTTCAAAGTTTAAGCGAGCCTGAAAGACAACAAACCATGCTCTAAGGGAGTCCCATGGGTATAGGCCAGAAAAAAAGAAGAAGAATGAGGCTTCGACAAACAGTCATGGTGGGACTAAAAGGACTCATGTGCCTATGAAATACTTCATCATGGACACCAAATGGAAAGCGAGTCTCTAACTAGGATGCCCATGGAAGGAAGGCTCTACCACATAAAGTATGACACACTTATCAACAAGAAAGGTTAGTTTCCCAATTTAGTGGGGTCGATCCTAAGGCCAAATGAACCAGGAAATAGATAATGCAAAAATGCAAGTAGGGAAAAATCTAACCTATATGCAAATTTCGAGGTCAATACCTGTCGGAACAGATCGATATGATGAACAAAAGTCAAAGAAAACTGTCTCGAAGATCCTACATATAATGCCAATAAAACTCATCCAAAAGTTAATAGATCCAATATAGATAGAAACTTCTAAAAATAAGAGGTGCTATTGAATACAAAACTTGAAAACAACAAACTTGGACTGTAAAATATGGTACAAATCACCACACAACCTTATGGATCATGCATGGTAGTAGTTCAAGTAGATCCCATTATTAGGCTCTAACCCAGAGTCCCTTCGATAGTCAACCTGGAAAGTCTTACAAAAGGGAAGAAAACACAAACCATGGTGTAAGTCTTTCCACGGTATAGAAACTATAGTCATGGATTCAAGGATAGCTTCATCTGAAGGCAATTCAATATTCGAGAAATCACGCGAATGAGGAGGGTCGACAGTCCCAAAGGGCGAATAAAACTAACCATATTCCATATGACGATGGAGGTTCTAGCCAGGACTGGCAGAGTCTATCAATGAAGAATCATAAGAATGATGGTTTGAGGATATACAAACAGTGAGATCATACTCAAAACGAAACTTAAGACCACTCCGACCAAATGGTGGAAGCAAGGGCTCCCATGCCCCCATTAGATAAAAATATTGATCAATTGTTGAGACCATGTCTCGAGAAGGAAAACATGATTGCACAATTTCTTGCTCAGAAGCAATTGAACATCAAGGATAAGAGGCCACATAATTAACTTGTGGCAGGGTAGAGTCTACACGAACACTTGGAACATATAAAGGGGCAGCTTGAACTAACACTGAATTAGGATTGTGATTATAAAATGCCAGTTGGTCGATAGTGACAATGTTTCCATTGTGAGGGAAATGCATCACCCAGAAGAGCATAGACACCACATCATTCATAACATATACATAATCATACTCGTGAATCATATTGAAATCTAACAGGCCTTGCACCACTATAACATCGACAAGGACAGTCTTCCCACCTAACGAGATAGGCAACTAAGGAAGAATCCCCAAATATTCTCTAGGATGTCTATCAAAATACAACAACTCATGAGAAGTAGACACAATCTCGGTATAATCCAAATCTTTCCAAGCCGAGGAGGATAAAATGCTTCCAGAGGCTCCTTCATCCACAATACATTGGTAAATTTGTTTTGAATTAACTTCAACCCTTATTTGAAAGGGTGTAGAAGAAGGAAGGCAGGGATCAACAAGGTCATTCCAATCAAAGGAAACCATCCTAGGACTTGGAGGGGGTCTGCTAAAAGTGAGTAGAATTCCCCCTTGTTTTGAAGGTATTGAAATGGAAATGCTAAAAACATAGTCAATATACACATCACTCCTCATCAGAAGAGTGGGATCATCCAAATATTTCATCGGCATGACCACTTTGGTAGAATCGACACTCTCCAAGAGAAGAGTGGGATCAGCTAAATATTGCATTGGCGTGACCACTTTGGTAGACTTGACACTCTCCAAGAGAAGAGTGGGATCAACCAAATATTGCATCGGCATGACCACTTTGGTAGACTCGACACTGTCCAATATAAGAGTGGGATCAGTCAAAGATTGTATCGGCTTGACCACTTTGGTAGACTCGACACTCTCCAAGAGAAGAGTGGGATCGATCGAAGATTGCATTGACACGACCACTTCCTCAACCATTGGTTGAATAGGCCGCGAGACAACATGGTCTGAAGGCACATCACCCCCCAAAAGAGGAGTGGGATTGACCGAAGATTGCATCAGAACAATCACTTCATCAACCAAAGGATGAATAGGCTGTGAGGAAACCTCATAAGTCTCAAAATCAGAAGAGCTTGCAGACGTGGACCACAATCTTCGTGCTTATGGAAGGTGTTGAGCGCTCAAAACACCCTAAAAGATTTTTGAAATTTTTTCTCTTTTAGGTACCACTTGTTTTATTTTTTTTCTTCTTTCTGAATTGATTCTGTTGTGTAGGGATCATTAAGTTTTGTTTCCATGTCTCATCATCGATCACATTTGGATTTATTTGGACCTGTTGAATTGGAACTTTTTCTCTAAAAAGAACTTGGCATTTTAACTAAGAATTCATAGCTAAAATTGTGACCCACGCACCTATTTTCGGCATCGGAGAAATCCGAGAAGTAAACTGACCACATAGAAATGATAATCATTGATCGTCGATGTATCATCGACATTGGGAAAAAATTAAGGAGGAGTGCGCCAATTGCTAACTATGTTCGGGAAGAAGTTTTCAGAAAATTGTCGATATCCCATCGGCGTCGACGAAATATGAAAGGGAAAAACACTAACATGGGCCATAACGAACCTTCGATCACCGATTACTGATGCATTGTCTGGATTTGGTGAAACCCCAAATATTTAAATTGTGGAAATTTTCACGTTGACACATCGCCAATCACTTATCACTGATGCATTTTCGGCGTCGGCAAGTTTCGAGGGGGGGTAATACGGGAACATTTATTTCAACATCTTGTTAATCGTTGATCCTCAATACTTATTCGACATCGATAGGATAGGACCTGTTTGTCAAAGCTCATATCTAACGAAAATCCTCGATATCGAATAAACTCTTAGGAAAAGGAGCCAAATTCAAACGTTGTGTGTCTTTGTCGCGTAGGAAATTCGTACACCCTAGTTTCATCCCGAGTCACCTTAGATTTCCCCATGTCCTAGTCACGCTTCCAGGTCAGAATTTCCACATTAGAATTGTATGACCAGATGGATCGACATCAGATGTTTTTCCAAAATATATCAACGAACATTGTCTAAGAAAAACATCGACCCCCGATCCACTTGTTCAAATAGTATAATAATGGGACATTTTCGGCACAAAATAAGATTTGATTCTATCATTTAATAGGCCAATTAATGTCTCACTCCACATACAATATTGTCCTGTGCATTAGTCAAATAACGATAATTTGAAATTTTTGATGAACCACAACGTAGCCCACTCTTGCGCTGCCAACCTACGACCGCATTTAATCCCGAACATAATGCAGATCTTGGTGACAGATTGTGTAAAACCGCATTTATACCTCGAATTGAAGAAACGATGTGACAAGGTTAGTATTCTTTGTGTTTAAATTACTAAGACAGTTTCAAACCCCAACATTCTGTACATAAGTTTCTCATTCTCAGAGCTGTCAAAGGAGCGAAAAGAGCATCTTAAGAGTTGCACTCGATTCTCAGAATTTCAAAACCAAGTTAAGCTAGTGCAAAGAAGAGGTATGTATTGATTTTATCATTTAGATGGTCACATTTTATTTATATGTCAGTATCATCTCTACAAGATGATGTCTAAATATGCTCTTTTTGCAGGAAAATTCCTCCAATAAGCCAACGACCAGACGCTTGCCAAGGGAACCAAAATTGAAAGAAGTTGAGGTCAGTGAAGGATCTTCTCCTGGCATTGTGAGGCAATTGGAGTTTTCTACTAAAGCGAAGTCGGTCATCAAAACTTCTACTAAGAAGGAATTTTCCCAACCCCCTGCATTGGGCGACACAGAGGCGAACACTGGGTCAAAGATAATGCTCCCGTAGTGGGGATATTTGTTCAACAGGATTAACTGGGAAGATTACTTAAAATTTATCCCCCGCAACGACCTGGATGTAAGGATGCTCGATGACCAAGTTTTTATGAACATCCGACAGTCATGCCTACATATGGTAGTATGTCGAACCGTGATCTTGCCCTGTATTGAGACCCTGGGGTGGATAATAGACCATACATACATAATGAAGTGCCTGGTCAATGATGAGAATGGTGGATTCGTCGGTGTTTTTCTCCCAATGGAGGTCCATAAATACTACAAGCTCAGGGACTCGAAGGATTGATTAAACACTGATTTCGTAGTAAAATTCTATGAGTTCCATGACACCAGCAGATTGATGGCCTCATGGTGGAAGGAAGAAAAAAAATTCACAAACCGGAGCAACGACTGGTATGGAACAAAAAACCTAAAGGAGCCATACATTTATTTAATGGCTCTAATTTTCCAATTGTATGGGGAGAAGGATTGCGCCAAGTTTTCAGAGGCATGGATTCCCCTGGCACACATTATGGCCATCTCCGCGAGTAGCTTCATCTAGGGAGAAATCATTTCAAAACAGTTGAGAACCAATATATTGCAGGTCCAGACACCAAAGGATGGAGAAACACCTTCTTTTCACATGGCATCGTACCTAATAGACGTAATCTGTGCAAGGAACATCTTCACAGGCATGAATCTGAGCTAACATGTCACCGAGCTACCTGTACATGTCTACTTCAACATTCTGTGGGAAAACAGGTACAAAAAATCCTATGCTCTCATATGCTATGAATTTATAGCTCGAGTCTATTTTATTATTTTTAAGAAAGAATGCCCAAGACTTTCAGCAACGACCAAGAAAATGATCTCAAAAGTAGGCCATTGGTACCTAGAGGAAACCACGACTTATATCAGGGTGTTTGGGGCCACCGATGCACCACATTTACTCCCCGCTCACGTTGTAAATTGGCTCGTCATGGGAGAAATCTATTACCAAACCATCTTGTAGGGCTATAATGCCACTCTGGTTAAATACAAGAAGCGAGCGTTCATACCCTATGGTTTCCATATAGGGTTTTACATGGTGAAGGATATTGCGCAAGATAAATAAGAGGGTTTGAGCCAGCTGGAATACAGATTCCCCACAGGCCAATTTCACAAACATGACCTCAGAGGCCTAGTACTTCAACATGCATCACAAGTCTCCTCCTGCTGGCCATACGCACATGATAAGTTTGAAGACCAAATCTTCAAAAAAATTGCTCAAGACTGGGAGGAGGTTGTACAGAGAAAAGCTAACCCAAGTATGACTAGATTTAAAGCGATGAGTATGGATGAGCAAGTTGAAACGATAGAACATACTTCTCAAGAAGCCCTCATGGTTAGGGAAGAGAACATAGTAGTAGATGCCACAGAGGCACATAGGAGGGGAATGTTGTTGTTAGAAGAAGCCCAAAAAGTCATCCATAGGTTAGAAAATGATCCCCAACTATTAGAACCTATAAGGATCACCTCGACTGACACAATCAACATCGGAGAGGAGCTAAATGGCTCAGAATCAACCCCACTGGAGGGAACTTCCGATCCAGGAAACCCCAGAGTTCCTTCACCACAAGCCAGATCACCGATGATTATTCCATCCCCAYAGGAGATTCCAAGAACATTAGGTGAAATAGGTGTGCCTAACATTCTCTTTGATCTGATTACCATTTATGATGATGAAGAGAGMTTAGAGGTCTCRCTTATAACTTCAGTACCAATCACATAGGAGAAATAACTGGGGGGAACATCTTCTCCAACTCATGATGCTTYGATYCTAAACCCTCTGCAGGGYGACCATGAGGTCAAGAGTATCCTAGACACTGAATTTCTCGACCTATCAGGGACTTCGAAAGACAACTCCAAGGATGAGCTWGGCTCTGGTGAACGAGAAGAGGAATTGCAACAACTAGATATCGATAGCTCAACAACCGATCACCAAGTTAGTTTTGAGCCTGTGATCRTCTCCCCATCTAAGGCCGACACTCCACTAGCCAACGAGCACCAACAGGAGGTCCAATCACTAGAACATACATAAKTTTCCCCTATCAAAGAAGTACAAGAGMCAGTCCTAGAACAAATATACACTGCAGGAATCCTAGGAAACACTTTGACCTGGGGAGACCAACAGATCCCTGAGCCCGTGGATGAGGTCTTCAATATACAGGTGATTTCTTATGACAGAAAGAGGGAATCTATAATGATAAGGACAACCAAGAAAAGGAGGCTCACGTTGGATAGTACACTTCTCATCACCATAGAAGAAACGTTGCCCATCACAAAAAATGCGAAGAAAACTGAGCTAATCGGTGTGGGAATGGCTATAACTGATTCCATGCTAGATCGAGAAAGACAAGATGAAAAGGAACTGGCCACTGCAAAGAAGGAGCTAGACCATCTGTGCCATTTGGAAAAATATTACCAAGACTCAACGCAAGCAATAGTTTTCCTGAAGAGTGAATTTTGAGAAGCATACACACAATTCACGAGCGAAAGACATCTCTTCACCCCGTGCGTAGATGATTTTCAAGAAGACACTCTCATTTCACTGGCAACCTGTAAAGACGTGGAGAGATGGTACGAGAAGACATATCAGAATGTGGAGCAAATCGATTATATCAGTGCGGTACAGAAGGACCGAGACACATATGAGCATGGGATCCGAGTGTTGATGGATAACAACATCTTCTGAATCAAGAAGGGAGCTGAATACTGGGTAAGTATGGCCCATGAAACTCAACGAAAGATATAGGAAAGGTGGGCCGAGTGTGATAAAGTTGGGAGAACATCAATCGGGATATGAAAGACATTGGTCTTCCAGATTTTGGCTCACCCGAAGACTTTGTCGATTTGCATGACATAGTCAAACAACATGCATAAAAGGACTCAACATGGGAAGCAGAGATCGCATAAGTGGTGAGCATGACACCAAGTCAGGTAAAGAATTTTATGAAACACCCATTCAAGGTTCGCGCAGTACTGCAACGTTTAAGCACCAAGATGATAAGACATAGAGAACGGGAAATAGAGATAAAGGAAACCCTTTCAGCCCCGATGGAACAACATGGATTCTCATATGCTAACACATGCGAGGATATATTTGTCAAGTGGTCAGAGTACGAGAAGAATTACCCACTCTAGTAGAACCACTAGACGATCTTAAGAGAACAAAGAGATTGAGTGCCATGTGTCATTCTTTTGTTTTACTTAACAAAAAAATTTAGTAGTTATTTTAAGTTAATGATTCCTTATAAATAAGGGGATCGACCTCGTGGGAAGAGGTCAATGGTTTTGGGGAAATACCCTCTTTTTTGAGAATTGTAAAGAATTATTTCTGAGCAACTTTAATTATGAAGTTTTGTTTACAACCAGAGACAAATTTTATTTTCATCAAAAGCGTTATGTGATTGGATTTGATGAGGAACTACTTCCATCTTTGAATTCAGTAGTTGATGCTATAATGAGTAAGAGTTTATGAATCTATTGATAAGCTATCTTTTCAATACTTTAAATAGTTCTTTTGTTCTAAATGATGAAACGTGAATCGTTGTGTTAATATGTGATTGATGGTAGAGCTAAGGAAACTATTTTTCTTGCACTTATCTTTATTGCATGCGTATTTCTTTCCATAATTGTTATCTCAGTTAGTGTTGAAATACCAGCAAGTTAACGTATTATTACTAGACTTGTAATAGGTGTGAATATCGTTTTGTGCACGCTAGAGCATGAGGGTTATCCCAAGATCAACATTCTTTAGTAGTTAATATTTTCCTCTATCAATTGGTTTATACCATCATCTCTTATTTTATCGCACTCATCTAATAATAAAAAAGACAAAAAAGAGAATCATTTAAACTGAAGGAGGAACTTTCACAGAAAGATACCTTGTCAATTAGTAGTAAATCCCATTGGTACATTGGCTAGATCGAAAGATTTGGAGAACCATTCCACTCATCAAACATTGCAGAGTCTAATTGGGACTCTAAGGTGGGTTTGGTTCCTACTGTTGGTTCCTTCCCGTACCATAAGAAACAACCATGTTGTTATGGGATCTTGACCTGTCGATGCCTCTCAACGATGTATTTGAGGTCCAGGAACTACCCGCTGAGGTTTTTGTTGTACAAAGGTGAAGTAGGGGTCAACCAGTCCAAAATAATCCCACCATTGTCCAATCCTCGAGAGGGAAACAAATATTCGATCACTCGAAAGCACCAGTTGTCTCCCAAAGAAACCCTATAAACATACACACATGGGAAACACCTAAGATGGACTACAACATAGTAGAAGACTTAAATAAGTTGAAGTCTAATGTCTCGGTCATGGACATGTGCATGATCCCCCAACAAAAGGATTTTCTGTTACAAGCCTTGAAGTTAATAGATACCTCTGTGAAAGGAACTGATAAAGGGAATGTGTAGTCCCCTGCAGATTCAATGAATAAACCAAATGTGAATGCATGTTCCCTAGATAAAAAGGAGACACCTTTTGTCCCTCCTTTCCTTCTAACCTTTGAGGTTTTCAACAAAAATTTACATAATTTCCTAGTTGATTCAGGGGCATATTCAAATGTCATGCCATTATCAATTTGCAAGAAATTGAATGCTACCCTGCTCAAAAGTGATAAACATGTTATAAAATTGGACAAAACCCAAGTAAAGGTCATTGGGGAGTTGAAAGATGTCATGATCAAGATTGCTACTCACCCAAATTTTTTCCAAGTAATTGACATAATCATAGTAGACATCCCAGAGGCTTATGGCCTATTTTTTAGCTGGGACTGGTCTGAGAAATTAAACGTATATTTTAGTACCGACTAGGCTCACCTCTGGTTTCCATTAAAGGGACATCCAAACATGATCAGGATTGACAGAGAGAGATATCTTAAACGTACTGTCACCGATTTAGAGATGCCTAACGAACCCTCAACAACATGTTTTCCTGTGTTAGGTAATTATTCATGCGATTTTGATTTCGGTAATCTTTCTCCTTACCAATCCAATAAATTGTCCAAGCAAAAGTCCGAAATGGTGTTTCAGATAGATTCGCTAGTGGCCTCGGAGGAAAGTATGACCCATCAAGAACTCCCAATGAAATTAGTGGTCCAGGAGGTTAAATTGAAGAAACAATCAACCATGTTGAAATAGGAAACCCATCACCTCTGATGTGGACCATGTGCTTTGATGGATCTAAATTGCAGGAAGGATTAGGAGTAGGGTGCATCCTTATCGACCCGAAAGGGAATTTTTCTTTTGTATCCTCCAAGTTAGAATTCGAATGCACCAACAATACTATTGAATATGAATCCCTAGTCTAGGGACTAAAGAAATCCATTGACTTGGACATCAAGGAACTGAAGGTCTTTGGATATTCTAAAATCGTTGTCATGCAAGTAAATAATACTATACATTGCAATTAACCTCACTTAAAGAGTTATCAGTAGATGGTACACAACCTGATAGACATTTTTGAAGCTTTCAACATTACCTCTATTCCCAGGGCAAAAAAAAACTTGTTGATTCCCTAGCCAACGCAACCTCAAGTTTATCTCCTTTAGAAGACTATGAAGCCTCTAGGTTCACTGTGGAACTACTCTACAAACCATGAGTACCCAACAATATTTCTAATTGGAAGGTTTTTGAAGGAGATGAATAGATTGTATATTTTCTAACTAATCAAGAGAATTTTAAATATTTGGTTATTGATGATGAGGTATTCCAAGAGAAACTGGATGAAACAAAGTCCCACCAATAGAACAGGGAACAATACCATGCTGATGATCATTCCAAGTTTCACACGATAACTAAAGGGGTGGCTAGTTTGGAAGATCTCTTAGACTTGAGAGAAAGGTTTAAGGGGCCGAATAATGAAAAAAAGGGAGCTCATGCCCTTTACATGAAACTATAAACTTAGGCACCCTTGAGAACCGCAAGAACGTGAACATTGGTAAGACAATATCCAAAGCAGATAGGAAATAATAAATCAAACTGTTTAAGGAATACCAGGATATCTTTTCTTGGTCTTACAAGGAACTAAAAACATATGATACTCACATTATACAACACACAATCCCATTGAAACCTGGGATAAAACATTTCCAACAAAAAATATGAAAGTATCATCCATCTCTGGAACTCTTGATGTATCGAGACATGAAGAAATTGTTAGATGCTAAGATTATCTTTCAGGTCAGGGACTCTTCCTGGGTAGCCAATTTGGTTCCTGTAAAAAAAAAGTTTGGGGAGATCTGTCTGTGTGTAGTTTTCATAAACATTAATAGAGCATTGGAAAAGGATAACTACCCAGTCCCACCCATGGAACAACTCTTGCAGACCATGTCTGGATCTAAAATATTTTCCCTTTTAGATTGTTTTGGTTACAACTAGGTCCTAGTTTCAGAGGAAGACCGATTGAAGACTACCTTCTGAACCAAGTGGGGAACTTTTTCTTATAAACTCATGCCCTTTGGGATGATTAATCCAGGAGAAACCTTCCAAAGGGCCATGGATGTAGCCTTTCAGGGATTAATTAACAAGTGTATAGTAGTATATTTGGACGACGTGACTGTGTATTCAAAGAATAGCGAATACTGCATCCAACATCTAACCCAGATTTTTGAAAGGTGTAGGAAATACAAAATATATTTGAATCCTAAGAAAACTATCTTTGGTGTAGAGGACGGGAAACTACTAGGTCATATTATATCTCAAGCAAGAATTCATATAAACCCATAATGGATAAAGGAAATAACTCAGCTCCCTTTACCCCATAACAAAAGGGCTATGCAATCCTTCTTTGGGAAAATTAACTTTGTGAGGAAGTTCATGCCCGATTTTTCTGAAATTGTCAAACCCTTACAAAAAATGATTCGAAAGGATGCATAGTTTAAATGGGATGACAAGTGAAAATATGCCTTCAAGAATATCAATATTGCAATCTCTCAAGCTCTGATGCTACGAAGTCCCAATTTTAGTAAATATTTTTTTCTCTATACTTTCGCCTCCGACCACTCCTTGGATGCAATATTGACCCAAAAATATGATGACAACAATGAGGCACCGATATCATTTATGAGCACTAATCTCCAAGGAGTCAAACTGAACTACCCGTCTATAGACAAACATGCTTATGTGGTATACAAAGCAGTGAAATATTTCAAATCTTACATCCTAAAAAATCACACCAAAGTCATCATGCCTCATCCCGCAGTTCGATCCCTGTTCACTCAATAGGAGATGGGAGAGAGAAGGGGAAATTGGATGGAATTTGTCCAAGAATTTGATCTAGATATAAAACCTGCCAAATTAGTTAAGGGACAAGGATTTTGTAAACTAGCCACAGAAGCCCAAGATCTAATAACTGAATACCTTAGGTGGGAGAATGAATTAGCATTATGGTGCAGTGAAGATTTATACATTCCCCTAGGGAAACAATATCGATATGGAAACTTTATTTACCTCCTACATCATGGGAATTTCCTAGAAAACCTAAGCCCTAAGGAAAAGAGAGCTCTCAGGCTAAAATCTGCACAATATCACCTCATAAATTCAGTACTTTTTTGCATGAATTATGATGGATTACTCATAAGATGTCTCGAACATGAAGATGCAAAAAAGGTTCTGAGGGAGCTCCATGATGGTCCTACAGGTGGACACTTTACAGGAGATACCACAACTCACAAAATATTAAGATCCAGTTATTACTGGCCTACTCTATTTAGGGATTCTCATACATATGCTAGAAATTGTAAATCTTGTCAAATGAGTGCTGGTAGAGAGAAGAGGGAAACTATCCCACTCCAACGAATAACCATATCTAGACCGTTTGAGAAATAGGGGTTAGACTTTATAGGGGAGATTACTCCAAATTATTCAAAACAAAATAAATATATACTGATTGCTACAGATTATTTCACAAGATGGACAAAGGCCATCCCTCTGACTCACGTGAACGGAAAGGTTGTAATCCAATTAATAGAACAACAGTTGATCACAAGGTTTGGGATTCCTTCCATTCTCGTTTTTGACAATGTTGCCTACTTTTCTTCTACTCTATTAACATAATAAGATACTCTGCATACTACTACCCACAAGGAAATGGGGTGGCAAAATCAACTAATAAAAACCTAGCGAGGATTTTGAAGAAAATAGCCACAGACAATCAGAGGAATTGGCATAGCTTGCTTCATAATTCCTTATGGGAAGATAGATTAACACCTAAGGAATATATAGGAAACTCTCCTTACTTTTTGGTATATGGACAAGAAGCCATTCTCCCAAATGGGTTGTATCTTCCATCACTGCAGCTTGCTCAGGCTTCAAGAGGACATCCCTCATCAGTTATTCAACAAAGAATTGATACCCTCCTCATGCTTGAAGAGGAAAGGGAGAAAGCTAAATCTAAGTTCACCGCTCATCAACATATAGTTAAGAGATGGTTTGACAAGCATAAGGCCAAAGAGAAGAGTTTTGAAGTAGGAGATTTAGTCCTGAAATGGGATAGAGAAATCGAACCTAAGGGAAAACATTCAAAATTTCAAAATCTATGGCTCAGACTTTTCCAGGTATGCAAGAAAATTGGGGTAGGCACATATCGGTTGCAAAATTTGAGGGGGGAACTCGACACCCTCCCAGTGAATGGCCAAGCCCTAAAACAATACTTCTGTTAAAAAATAAATGTCTTTTTCATGTTTCTTTTACCATATATTCTGTTCAGGATAAATGTGTAGGTTTAGGGTAGGATGATTGAAAATTCCTCTTTATTTTTGTCTTTTCTTTTGCTTGTTGTTTTCCTGTAATTAAGATGTGTTATGTAAAGAAGTGGTCAACTTTAATAAATATGGTGAAACAAACCCTGCTCCTAACTTATGCTTACGTGCAACATAAGAGACGCTGGGAAAATAAAAATATCTTAAGGGAGATCTATATATTTTCTTTTCAAAACACACAACCTTGGTAAGTGATGAAATATCTGCATGGTGGTATGGTAAAGCCCAAAGGGAAATATGCCTAGTTGGAAAGGATCACATGTACCTCTATACAGAGCTAGGAAGAATTTCACCTTGCAGATAATAGACGTCCTCCTCTCCAACTCACTCATGGCATTCATGCAGGAAGAAAATCAATTATATTAAAAGGAGTGCAAAGTCGGAGAGGGTATGCAGATAACTTCACTAGGGCTATGGATGCTCGCTGGTAGCGGAGAAAGGTCTCTTATGTTGGGGATATGGATGCTCGCTGGCAGCAGAGAAACACTGTAGCGAGGGAATAATGATAACTAAAATGACCTTGAGCTAGTGAATGCCTTACCCTAGCTATTTTCAAAGAGGGGCGTGGGTCATGGTCAAGAGGAATGAAGGTGGGAAAAGGGTAGAACTTGATAGGCAGACCCAGATTCACGAACCTGGGAATTTGTACACGCATGGATAGGAAATACTCTGATGAAAGTGAATCCAGTTATTTTCTCAACCATCTTCTACAAAATCTAATCCCGGAGGGAGCAGAGATTATGTTTTGGTCCAGAGAATTGCCATTTGTTGAGCACTCAACACACCCTAAAAGATTTTTGAAATTTTTTCTCTTTTGGGTACCACTTGTTTTCTTTTTTTTCTTCTTTCTGATTTGAGTCTGTTGTGTAGAGATGATTAAGTTTTGTTTCCATGTCTCATCATCGATCAAATTCGGATTTATTTGGACCTGTTGAATTAAAACTTTTTTTCCAAAAAGGACTTGGCATTTTAACTAAGAATTCACAGGTAAAATTGTGACCCACGCACCTATTTTCGACATCGGCGAAATCCAAGCAGTAAAATGACCACATAGCAACGATAATTGTTGATTTATGATGTATCATCGGCATCAGGAAAAAGTGAAGGAGGAATGTGTCGATTGCTAAATATGTTCGCGAAGAAGTTTTCATAAAATTGTCGATATCCCATCGACATCGGTGAAATATGAAAGGGAAAAACACTAACATGGGCCATAACGAACCTCCAATCACCGATTACTGATGCATTGTTCGAAGTTGGTGAAACCCCAAAGATTTAAATTATGGAAATTTTCACGTTGACACATTGTCGATCACCGATGCATTTTCGACGTCGACAAGTTTCAAGGGGGAGTAATACAGGAACACTTGTTTCAACATCTCATCGATCGTCGATCCTCGATAATTCTTCGGCATCAACATGATAGGACCTATTTTTCAAAGTGCATATCTAACGAAAATCCCTAATCCTGAATAAATTCTTAGGCGAAGGATCCAAATTCAAACGCCACGTATCATTGTCGCGTAGGCAATTCGTACAGCCTAGTTTCATCCCGAGTCACCTTAGATTTCCTCATGTCCTAGTCAGGCTTCCAGGTCATCATTTCCACATCAACGTTGTATGTAAATATGGATTGACATCAGATATTTTTCCAAAAGATATCAATGAACATTGTCTAAGAAAAATGCCTACCCCCGATCCACTCGTTCAAATTAGCAAAATGATGGGATGTTTTCGGCACAAAATAAGATCTGATTCTGTCATTTAATAGACCAACTAATGTTTCTCTCCACATACATTTTTGTCCTGCGCGCCGATCAAATTACAAGAATTTGAAATTGCTGATGAACCACAATGTATCCCGCTTCTGCGTCGCCAGCCTATGACCGCATTTAATCCTGAGCATAATGTGGATCTTGGTGTCAGATTGTGTAAAACTGCATTTACGCCCCGAATTGAAGAACTGATTCGACAAGGTAAGCATTCTTTGTGTTTAAATTACTAAGATAGTTTCGAACTCCAACATTTTGTACATAAGTTTCTCATTCTTAGAGTCGTCAAAGGAGCGAAAAGAGCGTCTCAAGAGTTGCACTCGGTTCTCAGAATTTTAAAACCAAGTTAATCTAGTGCAAATAAGAGGTATGTATTGATTTAATAATTTCGGCGGTCACATTTTATTTATATATCAGTATCATCTCTGCAAGACGATGTCTAACTGATCTGATCTTTCTGCAGGAAAATTACTCCAAGGAAGCCAATGAACAGATGCTCGCCAAGGGCACCAAAATTGAAAGAAGCTGAGGTCGGTGAAGGATCTTCTCCCGGCGCTGCGAGGAAGTTGGAGTTTGCTACTAATCAAAGTCGGTCATCAGAATGTCTACTAAGAAATCATTTTCCCATCCCCCTTCATTTGGAGACACATAGGTGAGCACTGGGTCAAAGATAATGCTCCCGCACTGGGGAGATTTGTTTAACAAGATTAATGGGGAAGATTACCCAAAATTTATCCCCCACAATGACTCGAATGTAAGGATGCTTGACGACCAGGTTTTTCTGAACATTTAGCAGTCATGCCTACATATGGTATCCTGTCAAACCCTGGTCTTGCTCTATATTACGACCTTGGGGTGGATAATCGACCATATAGATGCAATGAAATACCTGGTCAATGATGAGAATGGTAGATGCGTTAGTGTTTTTCTCCCGACGGAGGTCCAAAAATATTACAAGCTCAGGGACCCGGAGGAGCGATTAAACACTGATTTCGTAGAAAAATTCTATGAGTTCCATGAAACCAATAGATTGATGGCCTCATCATGGAAGGAAGACAAAAAATTCACAAACCAGAGAAATGAATGGTATGGAACAACAAACCTAAGGGAGCCATACATTTATTTAATGGCTCTAATCTTCCGATTGTACAGGGAGAAGTATTGCACCAATTTTTCAAAGGCATGGATGCCCCTGGCATACACTGTGGCCATCTTCGGGAGAAAATTCAAATGGGGAGAAATAATTTCAAAACAATTGAGTACCAATATATTGCAGGCCCAGACACTAAAGGATGGAGAAACACTTGCTTTTCACATGGCATCGTACCTACTAGACGTAATTTGCGCAAGGAACGTCTTCGCAGGCATGAATCTAAGATAACATGTCATCGAGCTACCTGTAAATGTCTACTTCAACATTCTGTGGGAAAAAAAGTACAAAAAATCATATGCTCTCATCTGCGATGAATTTGTAGCTCGGGTATATTTTATTATTTTTAATAAAGAATGCCTAAGACTTTAAAAAATGACTAAGAAAATGATCTCAAAAGTAGGCCATTGGTACCTAGAGGAAACCACAACTTATATTAGGGTGTTTGGGGCACCGATGCACTACATTTATTCCTCTCTCACGTTCCAGACCGACTCGTCGTGGGAGAAATATGTTACCAAACCATCCTGTATGGCTATAATGCCACTCTGGTTAAAGACAAGAAGCAATCGTTCATACCCTTTGGTTTCCATATAGGGTTTTACATGGTGAAGGATATTGCAAAAGCTAAACAAGAGGGTTTGAGCCAGCTGGAATACAGATTCCCCACAAGCCGATTTCGCAAACATGAACCTAGAGGCCTAGTACTTCTACATGCATCACAAGTCTTCTCCTGCTGGCCATACACACATGATAAGTTTGAAGACAAAATATTCACAGAATGTGCTCAGGACTGGGAGGAGGTGCTATAGAGAAAATCTAACCCAAATATGACTAGATTTAAAGTGATGAGTATGGATGAGCAAGTTGAAACGATAGAACAAACGACTCAAGAACTCCTCAGGGTTAGGGAAGAGATCATAGAAGTAGAAGGCACAAGAGAACAAAGGAGGGCGGTGATGTTGTTATAAGAACCCCAAAGAGCCATCCAAAGGTTAGAAAACGATCCCCAACTATTAGAAACTATAAGGATCACCTCGACCGACACAAAAAACATTAGAGAGGAGCTAAATGGCTCAGAATCAACCCCACTGGAGGGAACCACCGATTCTGAAAACCCTAGAGTTCCGTCACCACAAGACATATCACCGGTGATTATTCCATCCCAACAGGAGATTCCAAGAACATCAGGTGAAACATGTGTGCTTAACATTCTCTTTGATTTGATTACCATCTATGATGATGAATAGAGATCGGAGGTCTCGCTTATAACTCCAGTACCGATCACATAGGATAAAGAATCGGGGGAACATCTGCTCCAAATCCCAGTGCTTCAATTCTAAACCATCTGCAAGGTGACCATGAGGCCGAGAGTATCCTAGACACTAAATTTATTGACCTATCAGGTACTCCGAAAGACAACTCCAAGAATGAGCTAGGCTCTGGTTAACGAGAAGAGGAATTGTAGAAGCTAGAGATTGACACCTCAATAGCTGATCAACAAGTTAGTGTTGATTCTGTGACCATCTCCCCATCTAAGGCCGACACTCCACCAGTCAAAGAACACTAGCAAAAGGTCTAGTCACTAGAACATACTTAAGTTTCCCTTGTCAAAGAAGTACAAGAGCCAGTCCTAGAACAAATATATACGGTAGGAAGCCCGGGTAACACTCTGAACTGGGGAGACCAACAAATCTTTGAGCCCATGGATGAGGTCACCGATATACAAGGGATTTCTTATGACAGAAAGAGGAAATCTATAATGAGAAGGACAACCAAGAAAATTAAGCCCACGCAGAATAACACACTTCTCATCACCACAAAAGAAACATTGCTCAACACAGAAAGTGAGAAGACAATGGAGTGAGATGGGCTATAAATGATGCCACATTGGATCGAACAAGATGGGATGAAAAGGAAGTGGCCACCACAAAGAAGGATCTGGACCATCTGGCGAAATATTACCAGGACTCAACGCAAGCAACAGTTTTCTTGAAGAGTGAATTTCGAGAAGCATACACATAATTCACGAGCGAAAGACATCTCTTCATCGCATGCGTAGCCAATTTTCAAGAAAACACTCTCATGGATACGGAAACCTATAAATATGTGGAGAGATGGTACGATAAGGAATACTAGGTTGTGGAGTGAATTGATTATATCAGTGTGGTACAGAAGGGCTGAGACACAGAAGAGCATGGCATCCGAGTGTTGATGGATAGCAACATCTTCTGAATCAGAAAGGAAATCAAATACTTGGTAAGTATGGCATAGGAACCTCAACTAAAGATACATGAAAGGTGGGTCGAGTGTGAGAAAATTTGGGAGAAGATCAATCGTGAGATGAAATACATTGGTGTTCCAGAGTTCGGCTCACTTGAAGACTTTGTTGATTGGCATGACATAGTCAAACGACATGCAGAACATGAATCAACATGCGAAGTGGAGATCACACAGGTGGTGAGCATGATGCCAGGTCAGGTAAAGAAGTTTATGGAACACCCGATCAAGGCTTGTGCAGTACTGCAGTGTTTAAGCGCCAAGATGATCAGATATAGAGAATGAGAAATAGAGATAAAGGAAACCATTGCAGCCTCGATGGACCAACATAGATTCTCGTATGCTAACACATGAATGGATCTCTTCATCAAGTGGTCAGAGTACGAGAATAATAACCCACTCTAGTAGAACCACTAGACGATCTCAAGAGAACAAAGAGATCAAGCACCACATGTCATTCTTTTGTTTTACTTAACACAAAATTTTAGTAGTTATTTTAAGTTAGTGATTCTTTATAAAAAAGGGCATCAACCTTGTGGGAAGAGGTCGATGGTTTTGGGGAAAGACCCTCTTTTTTAAGAATTGTAAAGAATTATTTATGAGCAACTTTAATTAAGAAGTTCTATTTAGAACCAAAGACAAATTTTATTTTCATCAAAAGCGTTATGTGATTGGATTTGAGGAGGAACTACTTCCATATTTAAATTCAATAGTTGATGTTGTAACGAGTAAGAGTTTATGAATCTATTGATAAGCTATCTTTTTAATACTTTAAACAATTCTTTTGTTCTAAATGATTAAAAGCGAATCATTGTGTTAGTATGTGATTGATGGTAGAGCTAAGGAAACTATTTTTCTAGCACTTATCTTTATTGCATGCGTATTTTCTTTCCATAATTGTTATCTCAATTAGTGTTGAAATACCAACAATTTAACGTATTATTACTAGACTTGTAATAGGTGTGAATATCATTTTCTGCACGCTAGAGAATGAGGGTTATCCCAAGCTCAACATTCTTCAGTAGTTAATATTTTCCTCTATCAGTTGGTTTATACCATCACCCCTTACTTTATCAGACTCATCTAATAATAAAAAAATACAAACAAGAGAATCGTTTAACCTGAAGGAGGAACTTTCACAGAAAGATACCATATCAATCACTAGTAAATCCCATCGGTACATTGGTCAGATTGAAATATCTAGAGAAAAATTCAACTCATCAAACACTACAGAGTCTAATTGGGCCTCTAAGGTGGGTTTGGTTCCTACTGTTGAGTCAAAGGATCTTGGACCCCTCAATAGAAGGCTAGGGAATAAATGAGTAAGGTGATATCCCTTGAAAATCTTACAAGGGAACTTAGGCTTACATCCTATCCATCTAGGTTTCTCTACAAAATCAATGCCCCCAACATGATTAGCAATGGTTGGTTGCTTGTCCTCAACATGAATTGTAGAGGTTTTTGACAACTCTCTAACATGACTAGAAGAGGTTGGTGATATGCCACTCATATGAATTGCATTGATGAGACTCATGCCCCCAACATGACTTGAGGTGGTTGGTTGCATTTCTACAACATGACTTGTAGAGGTTGGGGATTGGTCGATAACATGAATCGCAGAGTCTATAGACCTATCACCAATATGAAAAGTAGTGACTGGACTCTTTTCCCCAACATGACTTGCAGAGGTTGGGTGCACATATCCAACATGACTTGCAGAGGTTAGTGATTGGTCGATAACATGACTTGTAGAGGCTACAGACCTATCTCCAGTATTACTAGCAATGAATAGAACCCCCCCCCAACATGAATTATAGAGGTTAGGTGTTGGTATTCAACATGACTAGCATAGGTTGAGGACCTATCTCCAACATGACTCATAGAGGTTGGTGATTGAACTCCAATATGAATTACAAGGACTAGGTTCATGCCCCCAACATGACTTGCATAAGCTGGTTNGCCCATTAGAGATTAATACTATGTTGACATAACAAAGAACACTGGGAAGAGATCAAAAAAAGTAAAAGGGGAGAATCCACCAAGTCCGGATCATCTACAATGAGAGTTGTGGAATGGAAAGTTTGGCCTAACCCAGAAGAGAATGTTGTTCAAGCAACTTCTTCTTTCCATGCCTTTGCAGGATTAAATTCCTCATCTATTCTTGAGGTTGTCAGTGCCTTAAGAACAACCCGAATCAGAATCACAGTACTGGAGGAAGAATTGAAGACTTTGAAGGTCAATATCACTTTAGATTTCAAAGAATCCACCAAGGTGGTTGAAACCCTCAACAATTTTTTTTTGAATAAAGAATTGCAAAGGAAAAATGATGAGATGAATGCAGAATTTGAGATAAGGGAATAGACCCAACGGGACACCCATACCAAAGAATTAGAATGTATAAAGATGAAACTTGGTGATGAGATAGAATAGCTCAAAAGGGAATGCATTAAAGAAAATACCAAGTTGCAGGCATAATCAATTGAATCTAAAAGATTTATGGAGAAACAAAAAATTTAGATCCTGGGATTAAGACAAGAAAAGTAAAATCTTGAAAAAACTCTAGAAGAGAGAAGGGCATAAACTCTCACTGTATAAACTATCAAGGCCCAGGAATTGGAGTTAAATGAGAAACTAAAATTTGAGCATAAATAATTCCTATGTTTGCTCAGTGATATGCAGACTGATCGAGATAATCAACTAAGGCTATAAGACATAATAACTTAAATTCATGGACAATATCATGAGGTAAATGATGCCTTTGATAAAATTCTCAATTGGCAAGAAATGTATGAATCCCCCCCCGATTACACTGCCCCTGTATGATGAGAAGGAAAAACTAAAGTATCATGTTTTCTTTGATACTTGGAAACCTTTATTGAACGACCTTCAAGTTGTCCAAGAAGCAACAAATAACACCTGCAAGAAGTCGTGGAGTAGCTCAAATGGTCTCATGGAAAATTTTAGAATGTAGTTGATGGCGCCCATTAATGAGACAACACTTGCCACAACAAGAATAACTGAGGTGGAGGAATGCAGGGAAATTAGCAAAGTAAAAATTGAAAATTTAACTCATCTGAAAAAAGAATCTCTAGAAGAACACCTGTTGAAGCGTGCCAAGCTCATCAAAATTACCCAACACTTTGTGAAACACACAATACATAAGTTAAAGCAAGAAGTGACCACAAAAGTTTGCAATGGGGAATTAGTCATGGAAAAAATGCAATTAGGCAAACTACAGGATATAAATGAAATATTATTCCCTCTGGGAAGAATATAAAGACTAGATGTAGGGGCAGAACAACTCGTAATGATTTTTTTTTTTTTTGTAACTGCTTCAGATGTCTTATTTCCTTTGTTTCACAATTTTTTTTTACTAGGAATATGAAGAGGAATTTTTTAAAACTGCCCTATGCTCATGATTGAGCCAAAAGAATGTAAACAATCGCTCCAAAATTGTAAAAGAGGAGGACTTCCCATGAAAAAGAGATTTTGGTTTTCAAATTGTAGATTAAAGATATCATTATTGTATGTTTAATTTGAACCAAAGACATGTTGGAGATCTTATCCCTGATGTGTATGAATGCGATTTTTCTATTTATGCATATTCATTTATGTGATTGTGAATGTTGGTTTAAGAATTACTTATAGGCTAATTTTCATATGTTTATAGTTACCATGATTTTCATTTTAAGTGCAGCGACACTATGATCAGTTGGGGATTCAATTAGTTGTTTCTAACTTATTATATTGTCAACTCTTCATATTTCCTTCCCTTACGAATTATTTATGTGCAAGTGATACAAATATTTAAATGCACTTATCATTTCATTTGCTCCTGATCATGATAGGATAAAATAAAATAGAGTAGAAGTGCATCTTAGGATTTTACTTAATCATTTTAGTTTAGAATTAGTTCTTTATATTTTTAATTCATCTGAGAACCTTCGGTCCTCATATTCATATTTAGATAGTAAATTAGTTAGATTGGTAACTAGAAAAAAATCTGGTCGGAAACGCTATCCCAAACGAGAGTGGGTCTAATTGGGACCTGCCATCATGTGTTCTCCCTTATCTTCTTGAATGGGTCATTTTGGCCCGTCAACATGGAGGTTAGGGAAGGACCCTGACATGCCCTCCCCCTTCAAAATAAATGTTGTCCTCAAGGATGAAGATGAGGAAATTTCTACAGAATCATGGCTTGTTCCCATGTGGCATATTTTGGTCATAAATCGCTTCATATGGGGTCCAATAGAAGTACTCAACTTAATATCACAGGGAACAAACTAAGGAGGCTCAACCATGCCCTTAATTGTATAAACTAACTATCTAGGTTCTTGAGAGTGATCTCCTCGAGTGTTGTTCTCGGTTTACTATAACAACAAGATGGTCGATTGGTTGACCTAGGGTTGGTTTCTGGTATACCTAAGGGACTTCCAATATACAAGAAGCTACGTGGAAGTGAGATTTCATATACAAGTGATATCTAATGTGATACTACTCGAAAAGGTACCAACAAGGGTTTCCAACAATGTGATTTATCTTGTATTTCCTACATGTATTCTTTCCCAACCACATTTTATCATATGGATGATAGATCACTGTGTTATTTAAATACATTGGAACACGTCTATAGTCTGGAAAAAAAATTCTACTAAGAATCAAAGGCAAATTGTCTTAGGAAAGATCTCTAATACCACTTGTGGTGTTCCTTAACCCTTGAAAATTGGAGCACAACCAAGTATACAGAGAATAAAATTGCATATTAACAAAAAGCAATAAACAATAAGATAAAATATGTAAAAATACCCTTGTATATTGATAATGTGAAGAAGAATACAATGTTCATTTTCTTCTTGAGGTGGGACAAACTTCCACTGAGTGGAGCTCCAAATGCACAACACACAACACACAACACACAACACACAACACAAAACAAAAAGTTTAATAGTCTCATATCTCTTTAAATAGTTTTTACATAGCAAAAACCCTAACTACTTGTGGCCGCATCATTAATGGGTACCAACTACCTATTGGGTCTTATAAAGTGGACCCTTTTTGCATTTAATAAATATCCACTATTATCCAATGGGCCTTATTCAAATAGGATGGACACATACAACAATTAACACATACACCAATTAACTAACTCCTATGTAGCTTAAAGTAGGGAGGTTAGGGTAGGACACTAACACTTGAAGATACAAGTACTTCAATGATGTTAATTATTTTAAACTAAGAAAAAGGTCTCTCGATGCATTTTCCAACCTAGTATTAAAAAGATTGTAACATCCATCCCATCATCCATAATGTTGATGTTAGCATATGTCTACCCATATAATATGTTATACAAAACTAAAAATATAGTAATAATAAATATAATCCGAACTAAATAATAATAAGTTTTCATAGTTTAATTTTTCATAGAACAACTAATCAATGATGTGAGGTGAGGATTTAGACTATAGATACAAAAAATGCGAGAAAGTTTGGAATCAAATGAGTTAACTTGATTAAAACCCTAAAGACTACTAAAAAGAGATTACTTAAAAGAGAAACACATGAGAGAGGAGTTAATAATAGCATAAAATTAAATACACTATTATCATTGTTATCTATAAATAATACATTAAATATATAATAAGTAAATTATAAAGTTCAAAACATACTAAACATATGATATACCGTATAAAAACTAAATATTACATTATTTTATATTCTAACACAAAACAAGTACATTATATATATATATATATATATATACTAAACATTACAATATACCACACCTCCCCCACACATGCTCTCTATATATTGTGTAATAACTAAATATTACATTATTTTATATTCTAACACAAAACAAGTACATTATACTATATATATAATAATATTTCTATATATTGAACATTACCATATACCACACCTCACTCCACACACATGCTCTCTATATATTGTGTAATAACTACATATTACATTATTAGTCCTTGCCATAGGCATAGAGGGTCTACAATGATCGATAATTCGTTGACTACATATTAGTTTGTCTTTTGACCAAAAATATTTGCATAATACCTATTGTTGGAGCTAGGGAATTAAAAACATATATTTTTATATAATGAAAAGTACCATATATGTACTGATCTGATTGGATAAGATATTCGAGGTCTTATTGCYGGCTTCACTATTCCCAATGTTTTATATGGMAACATATCCAAACTTTTTATCGTATACAGTCTTTTTGAATAATATATTTTTCCTATGTATTGCTTGAAGGTGGATTAATGCTAGCATTAGTTCGAATGTTTGTATTAGAATTTYTTGCTAGCTGAATATATCCCTAAGTTTTTATTTGTACTAATCATATTGAAATGTTTTGATATCCAATATTTATAGTGATTGAGAATTCCAAAGTTTATAACGTCTTTCCCGCATGTATTTGTATTGAAATGTATTGACACTTTTTTCGAGATGCTTCAATAGGCCTGACAACTTAAATGTTTACATGATGTGAGGTCCTCCAATAGGCTTGAAAACTTCAATGTTTGCATACCGCGAGGTCCTTCGACAACATGACAACCTTAAATGTTTATCTAAACACGCTTCTCAGAGTACATTTTTCCTCGAAATTTTCCATACAATGTTGCAGTGATTTTGTACAGTGTTGTTGTCCACCGCCAGTTGAATAGGCATTGTATGTTTCATCCTTCTTTTACCTTTGCAATGCAATTTCATCATCGTTGAAGCTACATACATTATTTATTGGTTCGGTGAGTGCTTCTTCTTCGCTGGTTCGTCGGTTGTTGCTTGCTATTGTTTCATTCGCGATTCGACCCGCGCTTATGCATTTCATCGTTTCGGAGTAAGTTTCCATGTCATAGTTTCATTTTGTATTCCTTGTTTGTTGTTTAGTGTTTGCAGTTTGTAGGTAAGAATGTTTTCTTATTTGTAGTGGCATGGTTGTCGTATGTTTCTGGTTCCTTATGTGCTTCGGATGTAGTTTCATAATCGTTGGAGATACATATGTTTTTTACTGGTTCGATGGTTCTTGCTGGTTTATTGGTTTGTGGGTTGCTGGTTGTGTTTGTTTGGCTTGGGTTTACACTTTGGGGCACTGGGGGTGCAGTTCGGCCTGTTCGTGCTTTCTCACTAGTTTGGTGCTTGCTGTTTTCTTTTGTTTGATTCAACCATGCAAGGTTGGGGTCCAACACTGGTGGTTGGAGCTGTGTTTTTTTTTTTTGGATTATTGTTGTGTTTGGGGTGCTTTACGGTGTTTAGCCCCTGCAACGACTAGTCAACATGAAGTTGTGTTATTTTTCCTGTCTACCGAGATCGATATCTGTTCTGCTGTGAGATTTTGTTGGTGCTTCAGTGCTGGCATGAAAGAAAATTGTTGCATGCAAAATTGTTCAAGAATTACATGTGAAATTGCAATATCTGTTTTTTTTTGTTAGAATAAAGCATATGCAGGCTACATTTATAAAACATGTATGGTCAGATGTGCCCATATGACATTACATGTTCTTTGTCCTCTACACAGATTGGTCTGTGAATGATACAATTTGTGTTGTACTTGAGATATGATATGTACAACAAAGATTCTGGAAGATTATATTTCGATGTCTGGAAGCACGTCTGGGTAGTTTGCCACGGAAAACCAAAATCTTGTATCGTGGGCACACCAGTCTATGTAGAGGATAAAGAACACGTATTTCCATCGGTGGAAGCATATCTGGATAATTTTCCACGAAAAACCAGAAATCATTTAGCTATGACCATGGAATTTCGTGATATATTGTGGCTTGTAATATATTTTGGGTAGGGAAAAAAAAATTACACATTTACAACTATGGATGGAGAAGCACAAAGGTTCATGTTTCTGCCTATATTTTAGACTATTCATTGAGTCTCTTTTACTGTATGTACATATTGCTTGTTCTCCGGTGCATACCAGCTTCCATTCATGTTCATTGTATTTTGTGCATTCCCACATTCAAACAAACAAAATAGATGGAGAAAATGGCGGAGTCTTGACTGCATTGGTTGAAGAGGATATATAAAGGTGCATGCTTGTACTATTATTTCATATTTCATTGTTTTGTGTTTCATTTATTGTTGGTATATGTGTTCGCCTAGTTTATTATATGTACATGTTGCGTTCCTTCCTACATGGTAACTTATCTTCATTACATGCCTTCTTGCATACTGTTATCTCTCCAGGAAACTACTTAGGGCTGTAAGCTAAGTATGCCTGGTAACTTAGGAATTCAATATTTTTTAGCAAAATGGATCGATGGGATATAACAATAGCTCAATGGAAAGGTTGCTGATCAAATAGTTAAATGAACCAGTGCTCTTAGAAACTGTGAATCAGATGATAAATAACAGAGATAGAATGCAGAATATTTCTGAGACAACCAAGTATATTAACATGCAGGGTTTATGCAACCAAATACATGCATAACATCGGGTCACACACAGCAATAGGAAGTTTCTCAATTCAAATTATGAGNACAGGCTAAGCTAACTTGAACAGAGAGCAGAATAATGGTGGATGAAATATCTGATCACATCAACAAGAGAAAACTGTGATTTTTCTATTAGAAAGGGCAACCAAAACATACAGCGAAATTTCTCCAAGTTCGAACCCTTGTTTGATTTCAAAATAGGCATATATAGCCTTTACAATACAGTTGCACAGATCCT
This sequence comes from Picea glauca, assembly GCA_000966675.3. Classification (NCBI taxonomy): domain Eukaryota; kingdom Viridiplantae; phylum Streptophyta; class Pinopsida; order Pinales; family Pinaceae; genus Picea; species Picea glauca. The sequence continues at coordinate 2,371,494 of JZKD02S1672690.1, forward strand.
GAAAACGTGGATCTGTTA
>JZKD02S1672690.1:2371521-2384495 GCA_000966675.3 Picea glauca
ACCTGATTGCATGCATTAGTCATAACTCAACTTCATACTTTAGTTCGAACTTAGAACTAGACTTGAGATTGGTTACAACTCAGCATTACACTTTAGTTCGAACTTTAGAACTAGAATTGAGATTGGTTACAACTCAGCATTACACTTTAGTTCAAACTTAGAACTAGACTTGAGACTGACATGCTTTAGTTTGAACTCAGAACTAGACTTAAGACTTTAGTTGCAACTCAACATTACACTTTAGTTCTAAGATAGAAATAGACTCAAGACTTTAGTTGCAACTCAACATTACACTTTAGTTCTAAAATAGAACTAGACTCAAGGCTTTAGTTGCAACTCAACATTACTAAAATAGAACTAGACTCGAAACTTTAGTTACAACTCAACATTACACTTTAGTTCTAACATAGAACTAGACTCAAGACTTTAGTTACAACTCTTGACAAGGCAATTCAAAATTCTCTTCATGGTGGATAATTTTTTCAAGTTCCAACGCACTAGATCAATACAATTACATCATTTGCAATATTAGGAATATCATTTGTTTCTAGCTCATAGGAATTTTACATTCAACCTAACTTTTGCTAGATACTTTGACTTTTTCTCATGGCTCACAAGGTTTGACTAGGCTCATAGAGGTTGTATGTTCCCCCTGACTTTTGCGCTAGTCTGTCTATGCTCACAGAGGTTGTACGTTCCCCCTGAATTTTGCACTAGACTGTCTATGCTCACAGAGGTTGTACGTTCCCCCTGACTTTTGAACTAGTCTGTCTATGCTGACAGAGGTTGTACATTCCCCCTGACTTTTGTACTAGATTGTATATGCTCATTGAGGTTGTACGTTCCCCCTAAATTTTGCATTAGACTCACATAGCATCTCTTTCATCTTGACTTTTGGTTTGACTCACAGAGGTTGTTCGTTCCCCCTTGCCTTTGTCAATACCTCACAAGACTAGTTGATTCTCCAAATATCCCTGGCTAGCCTCAGGGTGGCCCATATGACCTCTCATTGGAGAATGACTGACGATGCTGCCAAATTTAACAGAACCGTGATTTTAGAACCTATACCTCACCATCCATTGTTTAATCCATATTTTTGTTCACCTACCCCGACCTGTCCATTTAAAAGAGAGAATGTCGGGTGAACAGACAGAGTTAGAGAAGTTCGTCGAAGATGTTCTTAAAACTTTTATGGATGATAAATCTATGTCTGAAGGTGTTCAATTATCATCGACTAGGGGTCTCCAGGCTTCCCCTTCAAATGGAAGACGTTCGGGTTGTATTGACCCCGCAACTGAGAAGTGAAGTAAGCATCGTGATGATCTGGCTAATGCGAAGAAGATCCTATCGATCTTACCTGATTATATCATTCCTTTGGTTGGCATAGTTAACCATGAAAGCATCCCATGGGACTTCGAGTACACATTGATCACCACGTACATTCAGAAGGGGATACGCGTAGTTGGAAGATAGTTGGGACAAATCCCTTTACTGAAGAATAATGATTTCAACCTTCGAGATAGAAATAACTATGCCATGCTCGTGCCCCATAGATATTTGATGAAGACCACAGGGAAGAAGCCTCACATCATCACCCAGTATTGGATAAAGGAGTTGGCACAGTCCACGATACTTAACGTGATGAAGATTCCTCATTTTGGTCAACATCGGGAGGTTAACGCTGGCATTAAACTCCTCTTGTCATGCTATCATGGTGGATACATGTGGCTCGACAGGAGGATTACTATGGATCCAACATTGATCCACTTAATTACAGGATTGAGCATGCAAGGACCCAACCCTCAACAGTTCTACCTAGGGAAGACCTCGGATCCCTCCCTGGCACAGTGCATCAAGGAGGCATATGGAAAATTTGAGAAGGGAAAGTGAGGCTAACCAAAATAGACTTAGCCAGAAGGACCAAAATTTTGGTTGAAGAAGCTAACCAAAATAGACTTAGCCAGAAGGACCAACGATTTCCAAGACCCCAACTTAATCATCAACTCCTTGCCCTTAACTAAGAAAGCCTTCGATAAACAAGTTGATATATTTAAGGTGTTGTCTTTGGAAAAGTTTTACAACATCATTGAATATGGTGAAGATGACGTCAACAACTAGCTAGTCGACTATTCGATACAGAATGAAGAAATTGATCAGGCTCTTCGTAATATTTCTATTGATCTAAGGTAATTAGAAAAGGAAATTTTCAACATAAAAATCCGAAATGAGATCAATGTCACCCCCTTGAGAAGCTATATTGAAGAATGGGTCGAAAGGGAATTGAAGCAGGTCGTCGATGAAAGGAAACAGGCAGTTGGCACGATTCCAATAGCCATCAACGATAGCAATAAAAAGGCATCGTCAAGAAAATAGAAAAAGGGGTGATATGTACCATCATTGTAAGTCTATACTGATCACATCCTGCTTTGTTTATCAATCCAACTATTCCACTTTTTTAAATACAAATGTCTAGCCAAAGACTGATACCTTTCAATTTATTATTTTCAAGTATTACACTTGATCGTCATCCACTTCTTCTTTCCACAGTCCTATTTATTGTACATATTTCTCTTATGGTCCGTGGGAGCCCCAATCCCAATCTATATAACAAATGCATTTAAATTTCCAAGAATATGTAACAGACAATATTATTTTTTGATATATTTCAAATAAAATTGGTTTTTATCTTCTTTGATATTTATGTGCTCATAAATTTTTATCTTCCACTATGTTGAATGTCAAGAAATTGTGTTTATTTAATTTGAATATAACTTTTTTTGTCCTCGCACATATAGACACAAAATAGACAGAAATTATGAACACAACAAAATAGATTATATGGTTTCAAAAAATAAATGGGACTCTAGAGGCCACGTGTCATTTATTGCATGGATACCACATGTGCTTCATGCTGCTTGCCACATCTCCGTTGTAGTTTCTATATGCCTCCGCTACTTTGTCCCTGTCCCTATGCATTTATTCCCAATTCAACTCGGCAGAGACTACGCTATCATGCAACACTTATTCTTATATGTTCTCTTCCTTTAAAAATAATGACTATCCCTTCTTAAAATCTCCTTTACCCTTTCCTTTGATTCCCCTACCTTCTATCTTAAAGTATATTTTAATATTCCTTAATTTTGACTATATTTATCACCTTTATGATTATATTAATATATTAATACAATATAGTATATACTACTATAATTATAATAATACCATATAGTAATACTATATAATACTTTATTTTATTATTCCTTAGGTTTTACTATATTTATCACCATTTATGATCATATTAATATATTAATACAATATATACTACTATGATTATAATGATACTAAATAATAATATCATATAGTAATACTTTATTTATAATAATATTATATAGAAATACTTTAGTTATAATAATAATAATGTATTTTTAAGGTTACAGTAAAGTCAGACACCAAATTGGTGTATGAGATCCCCTTGTTTGTGGGATAAGGGATCCCCTCCACTCAACGATTTGACTGGTAAAGTCTATGGAGGTATACATACCCTACCCCCTTGAAACTGAACTTGTGACTTCTTAAGAAGAAACACATATTGTTAACCATTAAACCCACTCATATTATATAAAATATATGATAACCTTACAATTTCATCAACATTTTTTATGTTATATTATATAGGATATTAAAATATATATTTGTATAAATATATTATATTATAATACATTAATTAAAATTTATTTTTTTATTTGACTTCACATAATGGAATGCCTTAATAGTACATTATATTACCAATTGTTCTACTACCAATGGTTCTACACCCAAGAACTATAATTTTTCATTGTTATACAAACTACATTTTAATATATTTTATTTGTATAATATTATTACATAATATGTTACTTCCCTTAATATACATAGTATACAATTTAATATAATACATTATATTGTATAGTATATTATAACATGTAATATTATACAATATATATAGCATATGTGTGTGGAGGTGTGGTATATTGTAATGTTTAGTATATAGAAATATTATTATATATATATAATGCACTTGTTTTTTTGTTAGAATATAAAATAAGGTTGCATGGCAGCATAGTTTTTGTCAACGAGGTTAGAAAGCAAATTGTGGAAAATGGGGTCAAATTGTAAATGACGGAAGTTGTCGGTGCAAAATGTATATCATAGAAATGTTGTGTGCAACATGTATATCACGGAACATGGGGCATAAGTAAATGACGCTTGGCATGTAGAGCACCATTTATTTTTTGAAAGTATATAACAAACTACAAATTTGTTGACAGTGGAAGAAAAAAATTGGAAATTTAAATGCATTTTCCATATAGATTGGTGAAAGATAAAAATGTATGAAGACATAAATTTAAAAGGAGATAAGAAAACAATTTTATTTGAAATATGTAAAAAAGTAAAAGTTTGTTACATACTACTAGAAATTTTGAAATGTATATCACGGAAATGTTGTGTGCAACATGTATATCAGGGAACATGGAGCATAAGTAAATGATGCTTAGCATGTAGAGCACCATTTATTTTGAAATATATAAAAAAAATAAAAATTTGTTAGAGATAAAAATTTAAATGCATTTGTCATACAAACTGGTGAAAGATAAAAATGTATGAAGACATAAATTTAAAAGGAGATAAGTAAAGAGTTTTATTTGAAATATGTCAAAAAATAAAAGTTGGTTACATACTACTGGAAATTTTGAAATATACAAAAAAATTAAAGTCGGTTACATATAAATCAAAATTTCAATGCGTTTGTCATGTAGACTGGGATTGGGGCTCCCGCGGACCATTAGAGAAATATGTACAAGAAACAGGACTGCAAAAAGAAGATAGAGTGCAATACCTGCAAAAACAAATAAATTGAAAGGTATAAGTGTTTTYCTACACATCTCTATTTAAAAAAGTGGAATAACTGGGTTGATAAACAAAKCARGATGCAATCAGTAGACTTATAGTGAGGGTACATATGATTTGTTGGCTATTTTCTTGCAGTTGTCATTTCATTGATATYGTCGATGGYTGCAGTTTCAATGATGTCGTCGACAGCTGCTGGAATCCTGGAAACTGCATGTTGCCTTTCGTCGGCGGCCTGMTTCAATTCCCTTTCGAGCCATTATTCAATGTAGCTTCTCATTGGGGTGACGTTGATCTCATTCCAGGTTTTTATGTTGAAAAGATCGTTTTCTAATTCTTGGAAGTTGATAGAAAKATTACACAGAGCCTGRTGAATTTCATCATTTTGTACCGAATATTTGACTAGCCAGTCGTCGACATGAGCTTGATCAAACTGAAGGATGCTGTAAAAAATTTCCAGAGACAAGGCCTTAAACATAGAAACCTKTTTATATAACTATTTCCTAGTTAAGGGCAAGGAGTTTGCGATTAAGTTGGGGTCTTGGAAGTCATTGGTTTTTCCCGCTAAGTTTATTCTTGACAACCTTGTGAATAATTTATCTTTATTCGATATGGCTTGTTCACATGATTGAACAATGAGATGCAGGTTCTTTACTTTTTCTTTCCAACATGCATTCAATTGACCGATCATGTTTTTGGATGGAAGATCGTGTTCTCTTATTTTCGTTTCTGTCGTATTGTTAACAATGGTGCGAAAAGGAAGGACCATTTTTAAAAATAAACTTTCTTTATCTTTTAACTCTGCCTAAAAATGTTCGAGCAAACTATGTGCCCCGGTTCCAAGGGAAGTGATGGCTTGTGATGTTTTCCACACCTCGGTAACTAGTTCCATTCTTTTATTGATATTATTCTCCACATATCCTCTACAGGATGTGAGCAGGGTGGAGGATGCTTTTACGTTGGTTGCAGGGGTGGTAGGCATGGATATTGCCAAAGGATTGACAAGAAATGGTGTAGGAATCAAAGCCTCTTCCAATTCCTTGACCCGGTCCTTTAGTCTGGCATTCTCAGGCCCGATGCCTCCAATGGAATCATGAAGTGCTTCTCCGCTCATGTTGTGAAGTTGACAGATTTGGGACGACCATATGTTGGCAAGGTCAAGCTTTGAACGAGATTTTCCTTTCTTATTTTTTACATATTTTTTCTCAATTACCAATTTTTTGGACTGGCTATCAAAAACAACACTCTAGAACATGAAGAATTCATCTTCGTCAAAATTTTCGGTAACGGATATGTCCATTGGACATGTATGATGGATGGAATCTTCGGGTTGATCAAAGTAGCGGAGCATGCTATCCAGATCAGTGTCAAGTTCCATGTTCTCACTCTGAATTTGAGGCTCTTCCGCCTGCCCCACAATTATTTTTCTCTTCTTCTCTACTAGAAGCTTGTGAGAACTATCAATTTTAGAGTGAGGAGGGTCATTATCTCCTCCTCCATTTGAAGAACTCTGATTTTCTTTGTTGTTGTGGTGGGTCGTTGGAGCGATGCTCCGGGATATCGTACTTATTGGAGTGTTATTTGTCGATTGAACACTCTTGTCACCGGGGCCTTTCTCCTGTTGCATGTACAATTTAGTGTAGCTTTGCACTGTGTCTAGGTCATCGACATCACAGGCAGGAGTGTTGCCACCACTATCTCTATTTTCGGACAGGTGTCTTTTGAAAAACAATCGTCGAGGCCAAGTGTTTGTAAATTTTGTCGAAAAATATTATAGGGGTTGAACCGTCTTATGATTTCAGCATATTCCAAGTTGGAGATGCTAGAATGCACTGCGAATTTGTCAATTTTGTTGATGTTTTTCAACACAAAGTCCCCTACTTTCCAAGGCAGAGGAATGAACTGTTTTTTTCTTCTTCTTTTGCAACAGATGCAACTAGCAGTTGTATTGTTGTCCTATTTCTGCAACAAACATTATGTATGTAATGTGACATGGAAGGAGAGAAGGTTTTTCCATGGAGTCAAAAATTCTTATGACAGTGTAATTATCCAAATGTTCAAGTGTCCCCTTCTTGTCCAAAAAATTGGTTGCATGTTCAGATATGTGGGGAGCATCTTCTCCTAACAAAAAAACTTTGAAAAAAGACACGAAGTCATTAAAAACCTCATAAAAATAGTGGAAATCCTTGTGCTTCCACAAGGCATGGTACCAGAACGTTACTGGGTCGAATTCCCAGTTGACATTCTTCGACAGAGATAGTTGTGGAAACTGATAGGAATGCACTATCACAAAAAATAAGTAGGACAACATATAGAAATTATTTTCCCTTTTGAAGCTTGACAATTGGGAACAAATTTCATGGGAAATTAACTTGCCCCAATAAAAAATGGCTTGTTCATTGACTGTGAAATACAAAATATAAAGATTCATCTAGGAAATAGTTGTTGTGGACTCATGTCCCATTATTCTTGTAAATAGGTAGGCAATTTCGCGAAATGGATTTCTAAATGAACTAACCTACAAGATTGTAATATCTTCAGGAACTAGAAGCGGGTTTTCCAATAAATGGGGTAAGAGGTCCAACTCGTTATTATTCTTTGATAGGAATTGTTTGCAATCTTCTCCTCTGAACGTCAATGTTGGCTCCGGCAATCTTAGCATCTGGTGGAAGACCTGAGGTGACAAAGAAACAGAAGAGTGGTCTTGTAGTGGAATAATCCTTATGTTTGAAATAAATTTATCGGCACTCCAAGACACCAGGTCCTTATAGTCAAAAACCTCAAGGACACAACCTGCATGAGCAATCCCAGAGGTCCAAATTACTTGGTTCTCTATGGCAGAGGTTGAGTAATAAGAATATGCCCTGGACCATTGGAAGTTCTAGTCCTCGCGCCCGAAGATGTTCACTGTATCTCCACAGAAGTGTTTTTGAGCTTATGCCATAGGTTTATGAGAACGTTGGTTTGATCCAGATGATTGTTGAAATGAATAGTTAGAGCCGATAATGTAACTGTCCACTAAATATTGGTTAAATTCTTATGAATGGGAAAGCTCCTCAAGCCTTTCGCCAATTAATGACAATTTGTATGGGTGGCGCATGATGAACTGTTAGCAGTAAAGCTTACTTATTTCATATTTATAAATGCGAAGGTGACGAGTATGATGAAGAGCAATTAAGGATTGGAGGTTACATGAACGTGCCAAGGCGACGACATGCGAATGACATTTGATGATTTTGAAATCAACACTCAAAAGGGATAATATAACCCCCCACAAATCTTAGTTTAATGTGCATTAATAGGAGATCTCCTCGAGCCTTTTGCCCATCAATTTCAATCTATACGGTTCCTGCATGATGAGTTGTTAGAAGTAAATGTCAGCAATTGCATATTTAGAAACAAGATATGTATATATATATAATCTTTTATTATAGACAAGTGCGAAGGTCGCGGAGATGGGGGAGAGAAAGGAAAGAATCGAAAGGTCTGAAAATCGATCGGACGAGATTGAAAAAAGGGTTATGGGGTTACTGAGGAGAGGCGAGTGTTCCACGGTCAAATTTTATGCATTGAATTGTTTTACTGCAAAACGTGTAAAATGGAAGAGATCATGATGGGGCAGTTTAGTAGTCAGTTTGTATATTTGCGGAATTCCGGGAAAGTGGCTAAATATGGAATAGGGAAACGGTCGGGCAGACTCGTTCTTAGAAGTAAGGATTGAAGTTTCCATGAACGAACCAACCCAACGACGCGCAAATGACATTCCATGATGTTTGAAATTAGCGCTTGCTACCAGGAATACAATTCGCAAGCTTACTTGGCTCTTGGTTGTATGCTTCATTTGTCAATTTGTATATCGTGGAACTCCGAGGCATTTTTTTAGCCATCCAGCCCGCAATTTCGGCTGTCAATTTGTATAGTGCGGAATTGTGGGTGTTTTTTGTAGGACACAGAACTATAGAAGAAATTATTTGCCCTTTAATATAGCTTATGTGGCGCAAATGTGGTATGGCTCGTTTTAGCACTTTTCCATCCATAAAAAAAGGAAATATTGAGCCCTCTAGCCCTAGAGCCCATGTGTCAATTTGCATATCGTGGAGCTATGAATGATGTTTGGAGGCCATGGAAAAATAGAAGTGCAATGTTGAGCCAGCTAGAATGCAAGTCCACTTGTCAATTTGTATATCATGGAACTCTAGGTGCTACTTGTAGGACATGGAACAATAGAGGGCCAATTTAAAGAAAGGGGAAGTGGTCGTTGGAAACGCATGAATCTGTCAAGCCACACAGCAAGGCATTTTCAGAAAAAAATGATTAAGTAACCAGGAAGAAAAACTACAGGGAATAAAAGAGTGGGAAAATAGAAAGGGGGAGGGCAGTTTTCGTAAGCGCGAATTGGTTTCAAAGAAGCCCCATTGTTGCAAAACCATCATTTTCTACTAATTGTTAGCAAATGCATTATTGACGATTAGATTTTATTGCAACCTATGCGTGTAAGTATGTTCTTGATACATACTTCCATGACCGTAACATATTAACCTAACTATTAAACTTCATTTTCTACTAATTGCCAGCAAATTCTTTGTTGAAGATTAGATTTTATTGGAACGTGTGGGTGTAACTGTGTTCTTGATACATTCTTCCATGACTGTAACATATTAACTTAAGTATTAAACTTTTTTCATTATGGGTTGTTAGCATTAAAACTTAATAACTACATGTCTAGAAACAAGAATGATGATTTTGTTGCAAGATTGTACATTGGTATTGCTATGTTTTATCTGCATTACTAATAGAATTGAACGTTGGTTTGAAACTATATGTAATCCATTTTTTGTTTGCATAAAAGGCTGGTGAATTGACACAGTACATTGTCATATAATTGTTAGATGTTCCATCTTAGAAAAAATAAACTAAGTAAACACAATATCAAAGAACTACGAGAGCACAGAACCATGACAATGAGAATAGGCGTTAAATCCAGAAAAGAAGCAGCAACGAAGACCCTAAGGCAAAAATTTTTAATAGAAAATCCATTTAAAAAAAAAAAAAAATGAGTATTGTACATCTATCCTTAGAAATTGGACCTAGTTCTTTGGGCCAAAACATTGAACGTATCCGCCACAAACACAGGCACAGGATCTGCAGTATGCAGGATCCTTGCAGTTTTCTCCTGGATGAATCATCCTGTGGTGAAATTGATAGTTTTCAGAAGCTTCCCGTGAGGAACAAGACGAAAAATGTTGCAGGGAAAATGGAATATCCCTTAACTTAGGAAACAACTAGAAATTGCCTCTGCATAGTCGAAAAAAATTCAGGGACATAGGTTGCACGTGCAATTTCAAAGACCCATATTATTCCATTCTGGGTGGAAGGAGATGACTAGTAGAAAAATGCCTTGCAGCAGTGAGAGTTCTGGACCTGATTCCCGAAGATGTTAATTGTATATCTAGAGAACAGGACAATATTCCCGCAAGTGAATAAGTTTTTGTCTTGAAATATATCTCTGGGAGCATCAACATATCATTTCCTTACACTAAAACTCTTCCGCCCATAACGGACTAATTTGGAACTCTAGAATTCCTACTTTCGCACTGCAAAGCGGCTATTGCGTTCAGCGTTGGTTTCTTTTATGAAAATCCTTTTGGTGTTGTCAGAACTGCCATCACTGAGCTGGGAAGTTTCACCTATTATGGTTGATTTCAATTTGGGCATAGGAGTGGGAAGAGTCTCTACATTGCCATCATCCATTGCCATATCATCGCCCATCATATCATCTTCTTCTGGATTGGAATCCATGACATCAACCTCTGCGCCAACCATCAATGCAACTGCGCAGGTTCTCTGAGCAGGCAGGGTTGCCTTGGAATTATTTGTCTTGAAATATATCTATCGGTGTACCAAGGGACCATCTCCTTTTTTGCTCCTGGGCGGAGGGAGATGAGTAGTAAGAATATGCCCTGGAATAGTGGAACCTCTGGCCATTATGCCTGAATCTATTTATTGTATCTGGACATAACTTCTGCCACAAGTTAACGAGAATTTATGTTTGCTCGAGACGATATTTGAAATGAAAATTGGGCAGGGATAATATAACCCTCCGCAAATTATGGTTTAATGTGTATCAATGGAATATCTCCTCGAGCGTTTTGTTGATCAATGACAATCTATAGGGTTCATGTGAAATGAGTTGTTACCATTACAGCTCACTAATTGCATATTTAGAAAAAAGTGCGAAGGTGGCAGTGACGGGGAAGAGAGATTAAGAATTATAAATTTCTTAAAGGCGCCAACCCGTCGGTGCACAAAAACCGATTGCATCATGTTTGAAATGAATACTTGGAAAGGATAACATACTTCTGCACAAATCTTAGTTTAATTTGTAGTAATGACAAATCTTCTTCGGAGTTCCGGACATTAATGATAATCTTAACGGTTCCTGCAGGATGAACTACTAGCATTAAACCTTAATTATTGCATATCTAGAAACAAGTACGAATGCAGTGGTGATGGTGAATTGCGACGAAGCATTGTACATTTTGTGCACCCGCCAACCCACAAAACCGATTCCAAGAAATACCCAAGTATGGAAAGAGGTCGGGCGGGTTACAAAATAAAAAGGGCAGAAGATATACCCAGGAGATGTGAAGGGTCAGTTGTCATATTGCATCTCAGTGACAGATATCGGCCATCAATTTGTATGTCACGGAATTTCGGCTATTTTTTTAGCGTAGGGGAACAACGGAAGCGCAATGGAGAGAGGGCAATTTGTATATTGTTGAACTTTAGGTTCTATATATAAAAGCATGAGACATTGGGAAAAAGGACCAAGCAAATAGAAAGCAAAATCATACAAGATGAAGGGGGTTTTGTTTTCTAATTTGTAAATCGCAGAAGTCTAGGTGTTAGTTGCACGCGGTGGAACAATGGAAACACAATGTTAAACTCGCCTATGCGGGAACCCGCGATTCAAAGAGTTTGTTCAATATGAAACAGGGAAGCGGTCAGTCAGGTTGGTGATATAAAAGTAACAATGGAAATATAAAGACGTGAATCCACCAAATCACGCACCTAGACATTTTCCAAAAAACAAGTAAGTAAACAAAGGGAAAGCAGAGAGAAAAGAGAAACTAGAAATTTTCCAAAAAATGAGTAATACACACTAAATATGTACTATAAAGTATGAACATGAGATGTTATATAGCATGTACGGATCTCGCATTCCATACTTAGCCACTTTTTGGATTGCGGGTTCTCGGACTAGCGACCTCTAAATTGAGCATCTATTGTTCCGTGGCCAACAAATAACATCCAGAATTCCGCGATATACAAATGATCAGGGGATCAAATTTTGCTCAAAATTTCAAAGTTCTCGGGATACGACGAAACTAGTGCCACTGCGTCTGTCTCGTCTTCCTGATTCCGGTGGTATATTTACTTTGTCAAATGGGCTCCGTATGGAGAAGATATCGCGTTCTGTTCGTCAAGACAAACAGGCAAAAATTTTTGGTGCTGACTGTACAGTCCGTACAGTCTGACGTGGCAGGACTGTACAGACCATACGGATGATGTGGCAACATCTGGTTGGTTGACAGTTGTCGAATCAGGAAGTGACATGTGTCCTTTGGTGGCAAATGGTATGAGGACACGTGGCCCAATCCGTGGGCGCCACATGTCACTCGTTGTTTGGGTAGTGGTTATTATTATTGTTTGTAAAATGTATGGATTCCGTGGGGTTTGACCCCCGGACCTCCCCACCGCACAAATACTTATACAAAATCCGATAACCAATCGGGCTACCGCTCATACCTTGATATATATATGTTTTGGGTTATATTTAAATCTGCTTGTTGGTATAGTTGGGGCCACGACCGGGCCGGGCCTAGCCCAGCCCTTGGTCGCGCGCTTTTCATATATATGTGACCACGGGTATATAAATTGGCATGCGTGCATTTTGTAATATGGTTTCAACGGTTGTAATATGGTTCCAACATTTGTAATATGGTTCCAACGGTTATATGGACGAAGCCCCATTTATTTTAGCGCATGGTTCTATGACCCATACGCCCAGGTGCCTAGGTGGTTAGGGG
>JZKD02S1672691.1:18972-34791 GCA_000966675.3 Picea glauca
AAAGACCACCTTCAAGAAAAGGTATGGTCATTATGAGTTCACAGTGGTGCCATTTGGGTTGTCAAATACACCAACTATTTTCATGTGCTTAATGAATGGTTTTTTCCGAGAATATTTAGACAAGTTTTTCATCATATTTTTGGATGACATCCTTGTATATTCCAAGTCAGAAGAAGAGAATGAGCATCATTTGAGGATGGTTTTGCAAGTGCTGAGAGAGCATCAATTGTATTACAAATTGAGCAAGTGCTCATTTTATCAAAATATAATTCACTACTTGGGACATATCATATCTGAAGAAGGGATAGCAGTGGACCCTGAACATATTGAGGCCATTAAAGGGTGGAAAACACCTAAGAATGTGACAGAAGTCATATCCTTTATGGGTCTAGATGGTTACTACAAAAGGTTCCTTGCAGGGTTTTTGAGAATAGCTCACCCCATCATTTCCTTGCAAAGGAAGGGGAAGAAATTTCAATGGACAGAAGAAAGTGAAAGAAGCTTCCAACAATTGAAGAAATTGTTAACCAGTGCTCCAATTATGAGGATTTCAAATCCAAATGAAGACTTCATTGTATGCACAAATGCATGTAAAGAAGGAATGGGTGGAGTCCTTAGTGAAAATGTGTTTTTTGTATGTTATGAATCAAGGAAGTTGAAGGAGCATGAAAGGATCTATGCCACTCACGATTTCGAGTTGGTAACCATAGTGCATGCTTTGAAGAAGTGGAGGCACTACCTCATGGGAAAGAGGCTTGAGTTGAGGATAGACCATAATGGTCTGAAGTATTTGTTTGATCAACCAACTCTAAATGTGAGGCAAAGTAGATGGTTAGAGTTTCTCAGTGAATATGACTTTGATATAAATCATATCAAGGGGAAATAGAACAAAGTGGCTGATGCACTCAACAAAAGAGTGCACGAGTTACATGTTGCAACCATTAGCATGTACCAATCAGATTTGAAAGACATATTTGTAGAGGCTGCAAAATCATATTTGTGATACATGAAATTGGTAACAAAATTGCAGCAATGTAAAATGCAACAGAAGGTTGAGGATTATGAATTGGGAATTGATGGAATCCTTTTGTACAGAAACTGAGTTTATGTAACCAACTCTTCTGAATTGAGGAGTGTGATTTTAAAAGAAATGTACAATGTACCTTATGAAGAACATCCAAGATATCATAAAACAATCTCAGCAGTCAAAAGCCAATATTATTGGCCAGGCATGAAGAGGGAGATTGTTGATTTTATTGCCAAATGTTTGGAATGTCAAAGGGTAAAGGCCAAGCATAGACACCCAACTAGTTTAATACAGCCATTACCCATTCTTGAGTGGAAATGGGAAGTTGTAACAATGGATTTCATCATGGAATTTCCCAAAACAATCAAGCAACATGATGCAATCATGGTAGTGTTGGACAAGCTTACTAGAGCTTCCCATTTCATTCCTATGAATACTACTAATAAAGAAACTAATGTTGATGATATTTATATGAGGGAAGTAGCACGCTTGCATGGTATACCCAAGACAATTGTGTTTGACAGAGACCCGAATTTTACATCAAAGTTATGGAAGGCGTTATTCAAAGGGTTCGAAAAAAAATTGAACTTTAGCACAACATATCATCTTGAGTCTGATGGGAAAACAGAAAGGGTGAACCAAGTGATAGAGGACATGCTAAGGATGTATGTGATGGACAAACCATATAAATGGGAAGATTATCTACACTTGGTAGAATTTTCCTACAACAATGGGTATCAAGAATCCCTGAAGATGATCTCGTTTTAATCATTTTATGGCAGAAAGTGCAACACCCCCAAAAGTTGGGACAACCCAGCTGATAGGGAAGTGGTTGGGCCAGAGTTGCTCAAGGAAATGGAAGAAAAAATGTTGAAGATTAAGCAAAATTTGAAGGCTTCCCAAGACAGGAAAAAAAGTTATGCTGATAAGAACAAAACTCATAGAGAATTTAAAGTAGGGGATCATGTATTCCTGAGAGTGAAGGCCAACAAAAGTTCCTTGAAGTTGGGAAATTATTCAAAGTTGGAAGCTCGATATTGTGGGTCATTTGAAATCCTAGAGAGGATTGGTCCAGTAGCATATAGGCTTGCATTTCCTACATCCATGTCTATACATAATGTATTTCATGTGTCATTACTTAAGAAATATGTACCTGATGCTAATCATGTTATTGATTGGAATGTGATTCAGGTGGAGTAGGAAAGCGCTTTTCAGGTGCATCTGGTGCATATACTGGACTGGAAAAGCAAACATCTTCGAAATCAATCCATAGGGCTTGTAAAAGTCCAATGGACCTGGTGCAGTCCTAAGGATGCAACATGGGAGCATGAAGATGCTATGCGGGTAGAGTACCCACATCTTTTTGAAGATTTTGGAAATATTGTTGTTGTTGAGTAAGTAAGTTGCACTGAGGACAGTGCAAAAATAAGGGGAGGGGATTGTAACACCCCAAAGCTGAGCCCCTGCTGAATTGTAATTATGTTTATAGGCTAGTGAGCCAAGTGTTTATAAGATGAAGACTTATGTTTTTATTAGGCTGGAGAGTCTAGATGCTTAAGGCCATGACCTTGATTTTTGTATGTGTAAATGCACATATCATTAATAAAATTACATTGTTGCATGTAGACCGACCACGAAGAAAGAGTTATGGGGGACTAAACTCAACTAGGTAGGGTAAGGGAGGGCGCTAAGCTAGAGAGATTACCTCTAAGGGAATAATATTTTATTATTATCTCCCAAAGGCTATGGTTGACATAAGACGTGTTATCCTAAGTTACTGGGAAAAAGGGGAATGAGTGCTAAGTGGAACTTATGCGGCTTTAGGAAGACATGTGTCAACTTGGGCACATGCATTTTATAGTTGGGAAAGCCAACTCGTTGGGGGTTCGCTTCTGATTTTGGCATTGTTCCCCATCCTTGCGTTGGGACCAGTTTTGAGTTTCCTCACGACCCTTAGGATTCTCTAGAAGTCTGTCACCCTTCCCGATTCACCAAGGATTCATGCATTGAACCAGTTCTCCATCATCATCGCCTCTGTATCTAGTATGCACCTTTGGAATCCTGCAGTCCTACTTGTGTTATCTCGTGTGTCTCCTGTGAAGTCGACGCATGCTATACCTTGCCTTAGTCGTATCGTGCCTTAACAATTTGTTGTTACAGCCCACATAGTTCCTCAAATGAGTGTGGCTTGCTGCCCTCATCCGTTCTTTACTGAGATTTGTTGTTTCCATCACCTTTTTTGGAATTGACTTAGAAGCTAGACTGAAGAAGCAGGTTGTCAGGCCTGTGGTTTGAAGAGGCAGGTTGTTAGTCCCGTGGATTGAAGAAGAAGGTTATCAGGCCTGCAAGAAACTCTCTCCAAGTGAGAGAGGTTGTTGGGGAAGTGTTTTCCTAGAGGGAGCCCAACTACATCCATAGTGCTTGAAAAATTCTTGTCTAACTTATTGTTGAAGCCCTAGAAGGGAAGTGGGCCAGTTGAAGGACTGTTGAGTAGATAAGGGGCACACTTCCTGGGGTGGGACAGGCATGTGGGGAATGAGAGGTTGTAGGATGTTAGTGTGAGTTGGCCCTGGGAGATAATCCTTAATGTTGACCTGTGTGACTCTTCTGTTGTCCTTGCCTAGCCTAAGAATCCCTTACACAGTGGAGTTTAGTCCCAGCTTGGGGGTGACCCACTACTGAGCATGATGAGCAGTGTGGTCTAAGGCTAAGAGGTTTGTGGGAGTTATGCACATAGTTGGTGGTCATCTATTAAAAGATAAGTACCAAATATCTGTTGATTGTATGTTGTGTAACTGTACATGTGTTATAATTGATGAGTAGTGCCTGGATATATCATATATGATTTATGTGTAGGCTTGCTATTATTTCTGCATTAATCTGTGTATGGTTAGAATATGTCCTTTGTATGCATATATTATTAGTATGTTTTTAATGATTATTTACGCATGAATAAGTGGCATGAACATAATGGTGTAACTATTAATTTGAGTTAGATATGCATGCATATAAATTCATAAAAATGGTATCAGAGCTAGCTAGGAAAAGATAAGGTTGTTGGGTAGCATTGCCAGGTAGAGGTGGATGGCCAGCCAGGGACGTTACAAAATGGTATCAGAGCTAGTTTGGAAAATATAAGGTTGTTGGGTAGCATTGCCTGGCATAGGTGGATGGTCAGGGACGTTACAATCAATGTATTGTAGATGAAGGATCCTCTGCAAGTACTCTATCCTCCTCTGTTTAGAATGATTTGGGTTCTCCTAAGCTTGTGTCAGCTACTAGTGAGTTGTTGGATTTCGCTAGAAGTCCTGCATGGGAGCCCTAGCCTCCCCCATGATATGTTTCTTAGAAAAACATCCCCGAGTCTTGGTTAAGCTCTTTTTTGACTCCCGAAAAAACAAAAAATATTGTCGAGTGAACTTGTCTCTTTCACACTCATTAAATGGTTTTGAAAGGACATCTATTTTAGTATAAGTTTAACCCTTTTCCAGACCAAGTAGACTACTTATGAAAAAAGAATACTCTAGTCACCATTGGCTAGAAGAGTTCTCCTGGGTATTATTTTATACTTTTTCGAGCCTAGGGGACTAACATCTATGAAAAAGGACACTTGTTGAGTTAAGTTGTATTTGCATCCGATTATCCTACTTGCATTGTTGAGCCTATTGCTGGCTCTCTTTTTCTTGTTATAAGCCTCTTGCCTCAACAATTCTCATCACTAGCCAAGTAGTGCCTTTCATATATGCTTTGTATCTTGACACCCTTTACCTGTAGAGGAAACATCCCCCTGAGTGTCCATGCCCCTCATGCATTCCCTTGCATTGACCATAGGTATGTTCCACTACTTGGAACTAGTTTCTTATTCACGACACTCGTTTCCGCTCCTATATTATAGCATTTCTTTGACTATGAAAAAGAAAACAAAGACGGGTGAGAAAAGAATATTATCTTCCATCGGCAGCAATCATGTTTCCTTTGAACAAAGAAAAAAATCTTAAGTCCATTTCATACAAGGTTTGGGTTTAGCATGACCTTAGGAAGTTGAGCTCATTACTTAGAGTCTACTCCTCCAATTGGTTATTCTTCCAGTCCCTATGGAGAGTTTTTCGATGCTTCCTACATCACAAAATTTCGTCAATGATCAGTGTTAAGTCTATGCTTCTTGATTTATCCATCTCTCTCATGCTCTTGTTTAAAGGAAGTATCAGCTTATGTCGTCCATTCCTCAAAAATATTGACTTTGCATGTCGGCCATACCCTTAGTGAATCTCAAAATCGCATGAATTTGTTATCCTACCTTGCACCTTGGGCCTACTTTCATAATTGGTAGGTAACCTTGAACCCAACAGATGACATCTCCTCATTGGTCACTAACTGGGGGGTTTCCCTTGTGTTCGATGACAAGAAATCTATTCACACATTGGGATTTGTTCAGTGTCTTGGGTTCCATTATACCTATTGGCGGTTTCCTCTCCTTTGTCAATAGTCTTTCCTGATTGGCTACTATGTAGAGAGTCTCTTTTGTGTACTATTTTCATCTGGTGCATGCGATAGATGAACATGGTCGTTGGTTCATGAACATCCTATTCATTTGAACTCCTCCTAATTATCAATCTATTGCTTTGTACCTTGTGTTGGATGATGAGAGAGTCCTTAATGCTCTCCTTTCAGTGGGTCTCCTTCCATCAACTTCAACTCATCTATTCTGGAATCGAGATCTAGAGTCCTATGAGTACCTAGAGGCTTGAAGTCATTGGTGGTAGGTTCTCTCGCCATCAACAGTTGGGAATACATCAATGTCTCCTGATCGATGGATTCTTCAAATGTTCGACCTCAACACACTTATTCACACTTGTTGAATGTATTCGGTGCCTTGACACCTACTTTCATTATCGATGGGTTTCCTCGTGTTTCTTAATGATATACCTTAATGAACGCTACTTGAATGAAGTCTCATTATGTTCGAATTCAACTCCTCTATTCACATAATGTGGACTTTCACCTTCAGAAGATAGTGTAGAAGACCTTCAATTTACAGTAGCAGGAACCCATATCTGTTGTTGTCTTTCATCAGAGCAATACCTATATGACTTCAATGATAATGGAAGATTAGATTGTACTCCATTATATACAAATATCTTCGATTGATTTTGAGACTAGACTCAATTGTGCCTTGTTCGTGACTATGACAACCTATGGCATATGCCCACTTTGTATTGCCTATTCATAGTTATGAACAACTAGTTGATATATATCCACATGGATCTGTGGTGTAATTCGGATTGGTAGCCATGTGTACAAAGTCAATATGAATTGTAATATTCTCATGTGTAACTAGTACTTCTAGTTGAGTCTTCATTACTCCACTTCTAGGAATTATAATGCATTTCGACCATCCCAGATACTCCTTTGACCTCACACATTAGGGAGCATCTGTTATAGCATATTTTTCCACACTCCATGCATCTTGCTTTCGTGGCCTTCCATTTCCCTCTGCAAACTTCATTTCCCATTTTTTGTTCACTCTAGAGCTAAAAATACACATTTTTCTACATGTATGTGACCTAGCAGTTATACAACTCACGTATACACGAGATGCTCCATTATAGCCCGCGTACATCGGGTTTGGTGCTCAAAAATTAAAAAAATGTGTCAGGTTTCCATGCCATGTCACGTGATCCATGATCCTTGACCTTCCATATACTAGAAACGCTCTGACTCAACCCTTCAATTCCATTTGGAGGCTATAAATTGAACCATATCCAAGCCTTGAGAATTCAATAATTCAACATTGAGAGCAAAGACACTCTAGAGAAATTTCACCTCAATTAAGTCTGTATCCCTTTGTCCTTGAAAGTCTAAACTTCTTGTGTTTAACCCCCAAGCTCTTCCTATATTGTGATGGAGAACTTAATTGACTCCTACTTGTGATCTTTCCTTGTGGAGGATTGAAGTGGTGGAGGCCCAATTGGAGGGACTTAGTTTCTCGGTTTCAATATGTTTCATTGCAAAAGTTTGTCACCTATGTACTTTTGTTGATTACATTAATAGAAATACTATTTTCTCGTCCAATTGATATCTTGAAAATACTTGTATTGCTTTCCATGGGCGTATTTGTTATGTATGTTAATGGATTATGTTGATTTATGCTAACATTATATATCATTACCACATGCTTGTGTATCTTGGTTGTCGCATGCTCAATGGTGGTCTTCTTCAGATGTCTGGATGAGATAGGCCTCTAGCCTTCTCTTGTTAGAATTTCATTTATATAGCATACTTTAGATTATAGTTGATTTCTGGGTGTCATTCCGTCTATTGTGGTTTGCCCCTAGTCATAGAGAGATTTTCCTCGTAACAATTGCTAAACACGGTTCCATACCCAATAGAAATAGTTTCAGTCTAGACGCAAGTGAGATAGGAAAAGTAAAGGTGTAGAATGCAGTTGATTCTATAGAAGTACCAATTAAGATTAAGTAGAATAAAAGATTGAAGTTTCGAATCACTAATTTTCAACATAATTTCAATAAAAATAATTATCTTTAGTCAAAATCTAAAAATATATACCATATATAACAAGTTACTTAAGAAAAGGAGTGAGTTGATATGCCATTTTTTATACCATATATAACAAGTTGTGTTAGAAAAGGAGTGAGTTAATATTCTTTGGGGGGGTTGAAAGTTCATCTTTTAGGTTACTCAAAATCTTTTTTTTTTTTTTAATTTCAATGTTTTAATTTTTAAATGATTTTTTTTTAAACTAAGATTTTTTTTTATAAAATTTAAGATTATCTACTTAGCTTTTATTGATACAATATCAAGATTTTGGTGTATAGCAATATCACCATATGTAAATAAAATTTAGTTATCTAAGATAACCTAATGGTGGTTTATAATCCTGCTAGATGTCTCTAGATCTTTGGTCATTAACGTGTTTCTTCACATGTGAAGAAGATCAACTCTTAGCCAATCAAAATCAATTTTAAATCATATTCCAAGACTTAAAGATAATTTTAGCAAATCGTTAATATCCAATAAATACTCAATATCCCCACTAATCTAATCGTTAATAAAATTACTAAAAAAAAATTAAATAATATTCAAAAACACCTAACCTTTAACCCTATTCATTAAAAAAAAAAGTTCAGGAGTTTACATGAACTTTCATGATGGATATCCCATTAATTAATTGAAATTATGAATATTGAGAATTTCCTTAAAAATAATAAATTTATCCGCTTACCAAGTTACTCTTTACAAAATCAGAGTTACTTCTCACCCCGTACAAATGTTTCAAAATAAGATGCCCCTTTCATTTGGTACAAATGATCTTCAATTCTTTGTAGGTTCGTAATTAATTGAAAATTCAAAGTTCCTGCTGTCAATATATTCGGTAAATGAGAATTATTTTGAAAAAGAGTGTTCACTCAAAATACCTTTCAATTATTCATCTTCTTTGGTAAAGCAAGAAGAATAGCAAATTTGTGAGAGTATATTTCAGTAGAGTCAACGGACCATCTCACTTTAATAATAATAATAATAATAATCTATTTTTAAGGTCACGGTGAAGCTACACACCAAACTAGTGTATGCGATCTTCTTGTTTATGGGACAAGGGATCCTTTCGTCCAACGATTTGACTGGTAAAGTCTATGGAGGTATACATACCCTACTCCCCTCTAGATTTGAACTTGTGACCTAAAACACCATATTAATTACAGAAGGAAAAATCTTCTATTCAAAATCCGTGAATACACCTTTCAACTATAACTATTATAATTTTTTGTTTTATTTTTTTACAAATAATTTTATAATAAAAAAGTTTGAAAAATATTTATATCTTAAAAATATTTAATCCTTCTAAATCCTTAATAAATTTTTTGTTTTATTTAAAAAAAAAAATGAAAAATATTTATATCTTAAAAATATTTAATCCTTCTAAATCCTTAATAAATCTCCTATTATTATAAATAATATAAATAGGAATGTTAATTACACAACCACCTAAAATATATATACATATTTAGTGCAAATGTATATCAAATACTTTAAATAAGTATGTACACCACAAAAAACAATTAGCATATGCATATGAACACATGCCAAACACATCATACTCAAAGCATGGATGACCATATAGTTTATATGGTTAAGTATGCAGTTATTATAATACTTTTATTATTTGTATTAAGAATAATAAAAGAAGCAATAATAATATGGTTATGGTTGTGACGTTTGAGGAAAAAAACATTAATTATATTACAATGTATTATCAACATTATTTAATAATGATAAACAATATTTAACATCACATTAATAACATTTACAATTAAAGATGACCCACAATTATAAAAATATGTTATTTGTACCTTCATAAATGTGTATTATTAGAAACGCTAACAATAATTAGCATACCTCCAAAGTGAGGGAAAAGAAACTTCGAAAAAAAGAAAGTAACATATGTTTTATAACTATCATATATTTAATAAGAGAACAAACAATGAAACAAAGGTAATATAGAGAAGTGAATGGCATAGTAAACTTTTTCAAGTATATGGCAACAACAAAAGATGTTAAATCTCTACTTTTTATAATTCTAGATATCATATAAAGTTATTTTCTACGCAATTGAATCATAATTTGTTATGAAAATGAAATAAAATAGAAAGCAACTTTTATTTTCATCATTGATTCCTAGCAAGTCTTCCATCTTAGAAGCAATTTTGATATATATGCTAGAGTAGAGAGATAATAAGTGTCACACAATTCTCACCTATCTTTACAACCCAAAGGGACTGAACCCTTCAAGCTAAATTATTGGATATTCTTACAATATTTTGGAGATTCTAGGGCACCATTACACAATTTTCATTAATTCTCAACACTAAGAAACCTAAGACTCTCGTAAACCCTAGTCATAGCATCAATTTTAGAATCCAACAAACAAATCGGGTATCAAAGACAAGGTAACATGTTCAAACAAAGTATAATTTTCACAAACCCTACAAACCATAGCTTTGAAATGCATTCTCGGGGTTGCTCAGGCTGCCCCAATTACCAAGATGGCGAACTCTCACTAAAAACAATTAGCAAAATATACCTTTAAGACATTTTATTGAATCAATGAAGCTATGGGAAGTGCTAATAAGATTAAAGGTAAACCCTAGAACTGTAAACCTTCACAATTGCTTACAAAGCTATACTAGAAAACACCACGAACATGATATAGAAAAAGTTAGATCGTGTGAAATATTTACTTTGACTTGAAAAAGGTAGGTTACATGGCCTAACCTCAATGATTCCGACTTTAAAGCCATATCTTCCAACACTAACAGAAGAATGAATCAATAATCATACAAGGAGAAAATATAATAATCATGTCAAAAATGTCAAACAACTTTTTCTCATGATTGGCAGATTCATAATTGGCAATCTAATCCATTCCTTTAATATTTCTTTAATAAGCAAAGCAAGTGATTTATCTCTCCTTCTAGGAAAATCCTTAGCATAGCCAAATCTCCACTATTATCCATAATTACAGCATGTGTCGTCCTTTTTTTCCCTAGTTTTATTGATCTGAGCAATGAACATACCGACACAAGTAAAAATCAGAGAACCATTGTACTTTACATATTTCTTGATCAATGATTGCTTTAATGGAAGCTATGTGTATGGTTGAAAGCGTTGAAATTACATCAATGGAATACTATTGCATTAAAGTATTGAAATATAGATGGATGAAATTATTGAAGGGAAACATTAGAGCATGAAATCAAAAACACAATAGAAAATATGAATCAAGGACCAAGAAATTAGTAAATTACGTTGTTATTAGCCACCTACATAGATTATGGTTCCGCTTCCAAGAAACTCTGCATCGGCTTTGGTGCTCAAATGACATTATGTACGTATTTTGAATCTTTCGATCGACTTTCAAAATAGGGTTGTGTTGTCAAACTTGTGTTTCTCATGTCTTGAATTGAATACACTTTGCAAAAATATCAATCTTGTTTCTAACATCTATGAGTGAACAATCCAGATGCGTGGAATTAGCATGGTTCACACAAATGGCTCTGAAGAATCTTTTGAAATATCAACTAATATGCGTAGATTGCATATGCTTAAGGCTGAAGGTTGTAGTGTGGAAAGTATATTTAGTGTTGCGCAGTCACCACAACTAGTATGGCTATGTTGGTATTCATGTCCGTTTTCCTCCCTACCTTCCTAGATTTTAGTAAATAATTTGTGAGTTTTATGTATACAAGGGGGAGAATTGGAAACACTTTGGAAAAATGAATCTCAACTAGTCATGTTATTTCTTGATAGAAATGTTGTTTTGTTTTTTATTCAAATTGAAAAAAAACATTGCTCTTCAGTGTTGTCTTTGTATACCACAATGCCAAAGAGTTGACATGGAAAGGCTCAAACCCACATTGAAAATGTGAACATTGTAGGCCCCAATGTAGTTAAAGGAGTTGAATATTGATGCTAACCTTTTAATGATCCAAAGTCCATTGGAACGTTTAAGCACCTTCAAAAATTTGTAGTGCACTGGAAGTCCCATGTTGTCACATTTAACGTGTTATCAGATGAATATATCGATGATGTTCCAGATGATCTTGGGGATCTGGTTGATGTTAAAACTTTTCCAGATGAAGTCTATGATATGCATTCCTTAAAACACTTGGTTTTAAAGAGGTTTTCAAGTATGATGTTGCTTCAAGATTCATCCGAGAACTGGATGAACCTCCAACATATCGAATTGGGTTGGTGATTCACTTTGCAGGGACTCCCAGATTCAGCTGGGAATTGGACGAAACTCCAATGTATTGACTTGGGATGGTTGCAGGAGCTCCCAGATTCAGCTGGGAACTAAATGAACCTCCAACATATCAACTTGCCCAAGTTCTCTTCTTTGTAAGGGATCCCAGATTCTGTCGAGAAATGGAAGAACCTCCAATGTATCTTTTTGCAGACATTTTGGCAACTTTTCAATCAACTCCATGTCAAACAAGTTAATAAATTATTTTATATATATACATGTTTTTCCCAATAAAAATAAAAGTAATTTTTGGAGAAACAAGATATGACAATGATAAAGGCCTGTGGCCTTCTCCTCACTTATATCCTAACTATTCTGATCATAAAGACACAATTATGTTTTCATATTAAAAAATCAGTATCTAGTAGTTGTCCTAAAAAACAAAGTCTCCATGATTAAACTAAACAATTTTTGATATTTCGATCAAACACTTATGTACAACCAATTGTACGAGATCAAAATATATCAATATACAAAATCATAATATGATCATCACATTTTGTCTAAGTATCTGTTCATTATACATGCCTATATAATGTTCACAAAATATGTGCAAAAGAAATGATATCAGAAAAAAGCTATTCATCAAAACATTTTAGATCTAGCTATTCAGATTTGGAGGAATCAAAATTTATCCACATACAAAAGCATAACATGATCATAACATTTTGTTTGAGTATCTATTCATTATACATGCCTATACAAATTCTTCAAAGTCTGTGAAAAATAAATGATATAGAAAAAAACTATTCATCAAAACATTTTAGATTTAGCTTATTCATATTTGGAGCAAAGAGTTGTGAAAACATTCTAAAAAGACATCTTGAAAATACATCTGGGACCATTTCAAATATCTTCCATGTACCTCTGTCCAATGTCAATCTAGCTTTGAACATGCAATCTGCTTCTTGATTCCTATCCCTATACACATGATTGAAAGTTAGGAAATTATTCATGATTCCTATCCCTATACACATGATTGAAAGTTGGGAAATTATTTTATAATTAGATCAAAACTATGTTGGTCGAAAAAACCCAAAATCTTCATATTCATCCTTCAACATCACGACTGAATTAGTAACTTTTTTCATAAGAAATTCATACCCTATATTTTGATAGAGTGCTACGTCTATGAATCAGCTGAATATTTTGTAGGCCCGATGAGTGAAGCCCAAATGGTTCTACTTTGTATCATGCAACATATAGAAATTTAACTGTTATAAGTTTTCTAAGATCACAATATCTCCATGGATATAAGTGCCACCACTCTCCATAGCCAAGAAGTAAGTATCCCTGCAATGATTGAAAGTATTTTCCTCAAACAATACCATGTCTAAGCCACCCTTGAAATGGAATGCAAACTCTGGGAACATAATATTTCCCACAACAAAGACATTGTAACAAAATCCAAAGCCACCATCAGCTTCAACATCATAATATCTTCCGTGTCCAATATTATAAACAAACTCATCTTCAATCTACTTATAGATTGGTTCATGAAAGGAACTGATAGAACAACCTAAATATATTATGGTTCCACCATTTCCTCTGCTCTCAAATATCAAGTAAGTGGAGCACAATGTCAAGCATTTTCAATCAATACTCACCCCTTTGAGACCAAAAAAATATTTTTTAAAGTAAATTGAATATACTACGGGGTTGATAAAAAAGGGAGTGTAAATCAAAGGAATATCCTTCGGGATGGCCTTGTCATCAATCACTATCTTTCTACTCTTATTCTGAGATTCCAGGAAATAAGCAAATCTACGACCATAATAGCGACATAGTTGGGAAGGCATAAACAATAATCCTCTATTAAATCCTACAAAACCAACATAATTCTGGAATGAAACTAATGGATATCCTACTCCGAAGTCATTTATTTTTCGTCCCCCTCTATCTTCTGATGGAAACGTTAAGGTCTCACTCAGTATACACACGGTCGTGTTTCTGGTGCCATATGAGATTGAACACTATGGACAAGTATTCCAGTGTTTTTGCATGTTTATGTGCTGACTCTCTAACATGTCTTTGCACTTTCGATTAGAACACTTTACATGCTCAGCAAAGGATGATCTTTTTCGATAAAAGTGCTTCCTTAAGATGTTGTTTTTCTCATTGTAATCACTTTTGTAATTTATGGTGCAGGGTACCCACACCAGATCACTTCTTGTGTCCATGATGAGCCACAAATCCTGTGTAGGAGTGCCCGCCGATAATATGATGTAATACTTGAGGATATCGTCGAGAAATAACAGAGGCTCCCATAGGGTGATCTCCATTCTAGAATCTCTCTTTAGCTTCATGTGAAGGCTCATGGATATTGTATTAATTTTATGCTCATTCTGTTGAGACAATATTGCAGAGAGTCCATTAATATTATATTCATTATGTTGAGACAATATTGCAGAGGGTTGCACCAAGAGGCAAAGAACAACAAATTCAGCTTGGAAGTCACCATGTTGTGAATTCTGAAGGAAAGAAATTAGGGAAGAATGGGATTGAAGTGGACATTGTGAATTCTGATGGAAAGCAATCAGGGAAGAATGGGATTGAAGTGATTACTACATACAATTTGAGGATGTGTTGGAATGATGATACTACAATGGTTCCACATACATTTGAAAGGGGATCGATGGAGAAAAGACAAAAAATAGGGCCCAACTATACCTCCTATTTGGTTTGAGTCGAAATTCTAGACACAATACATATACTGGAAACTAGAAATAACATATTGTTGAGAAAAAACCATGGCAGTCCCATCATTCAGAGCTCAACCTTTGAATACAAAAGAGTTGTTTTTTTTTTGGATACTAAATTTAATAGAAAGGGATAAATTGCAGGGATAGTACCTTGAAAATTCTCTTAGAAACAATGGACAATGGCCATCAATTGATGCAGGGCTCAAATCTTGCCTAGCCTCAACTAAGAACAGATGAAAAGTGATTTCTTCAGTTTCGACTCCATCTTGAACATTCTCTGTAATAAAAACCCTATTGCTTGATTCTCTGTCATAAAAATCCTACTACTTGAGATAGTTCTGTAGGTTTTCCACTATCTCCAACCATGGTCTCCACTACGGGACGTTGTCGCCTTCTGAAATGTAGGTGAAGAGCCTTCTGAAATGTAGGTGAAGAAGGCTAGGGATCCCACTGTATGTCGATATTGTTTCAATACTATATACATTAATAGATATGAACTATGCTAATTCAAGTGAATTTTGGAATTGATTCACTAACAACAACATAAAATACGAGCTCAGAAATGTTAACACATAATTTGAATAGACAATGTAGGGATGATTTTAGGGGCTAAATTTCGCTCATGGGTTAATTTTCCATGGTTTTTCCCAAAAAACGATTCATTATTCTAAAAGTGATTCGCCCAAATTCTATAAGATAAAATAATTTTACCTTAAAAATCGCCAAAATTTTATACAAACTATATAAAATCCTTAGAAATTTGAATATTTTTACAAAAATATCGCAAAACATTTTGTGGTTGGCATATGAAGGATTGGTAAGATTCGCCAAGGTTTCTACATTTAAAAATAAATTTCCATCCTTAAATCATCCCTGATCAACATTAAAACGTAGAATGAATGTATGCATACACAAAACAAGCGATCTTTTTATAGTTATAAATGATAACAAAAATCATCATATCTGCTTACCTCATTCATAACCAACTTGACATTTAAGGGAGTCGTTGATCGGATAGATGGATCCAAATTCTCATTCATCATTTCCATCACAATTCTCTGTATCTAAAAACCCTACTACTCTATGTATCTTGATTCTTTGTGATCAAAACCCTACTACTCGAGATGTTTTGCAAGTTTTCCACTATCTCCTTCCATGGCCTCCACTACTGATCCAGGTGGATATTGGTGGCCACCCACCTTTTTTGACTGGCTCAAAACAGTTTTCTGGCATCCAAAAACCTAACCCTAGGAGATGAAGCGCCAAAA
>JZKD02S1672691.1:50296-60354 GCA_000966675.3 Picea glauca
AGCAAGATCAAATTCATAAATCTGGACAAGGACAATAACTAGTAATAGGACCGACTGAATCACCTGAATCCTGTAAGCTACTAAGCTAACTGACTGAATCAGAACTTTTATCTATTATTTTATTGTAATTTTCTGTACTTTATTATCACAATGGCCAATCAAGTGATCAGGACGAAAAAAATAGGGTAAATCAGAATTAAACGCCTTTCGTAAGAGACCTAATTTCTTATATAATAGATTTGTTCAGAATTTCGATTGCATAATAGACTTAATATGGTTATAAATTATCAGTTGTATATATGAATCGTGTGTGAGTTGTATGAACGTCTTTGCTCATACACAAATTAACTACGACAAATGATTCATCTTAATTTTTTGGAGGTATGAACGTCTTTGCTCATACACAAATACTCTTTGTTATGGTAAACACATGTATATTTTTGTTTGTAGATCGGTCAACAAATTCTAGGAATGAAATCTTTTGCATCTTCAAATTAGGAAGGCAAAGTAAAGCAATATCAATAACAATCATTTTATTATACTTTGAAAAAAATCTGGTTATTAAAACAATTTGATACGATGCATACAACAAACAGCCGATACTCTAACAAACATATTGATGCTGAATTTGGTGGATTGTTTGTAAGGATCGTTTTTTATATTTATATTAA
The DNA here is from genome assembly GCA_000966675.3 of Picea glauca. Taxonomy (NCBI): domain Eukaryota; kingdom Viridiplantae; phylum Streptophyta; class Pinopsida; order Pinales; family Pinaceae; genus Picea; species Picea glauca. Next base: position 50,968 of record JZKD02S1672691.1, read on the forward strand.
AAATGCATGACTACCTCCAAAACAATGATTTTGGTGGATTGTTTGTTCTGGTCATTTTTTATATTTATATTAAAAATGTATGACTACCTTAAAAAAAAGATTAGTTGCATTAAACAACATCCATTTATTTCATTTTTTATATTTATATTAAAAATGTATGACTACCTTAAAAAAAGATTAGTTGCATTAAACAACATCCATTTATTTAAGAAGTGCATTGCACTATTTTTAAATAGTATTAATTTTTTATTTTAAAATAATAAAAAAATAAAACATAACGATAATATGAAAACAAAACCTTTACCTTTACATTTAAAATGTGATTATAACTAACAATTTTACATTTAAGATATAATTATAATTATAATTAATAATGCGTTATTAAAAAAAAAAAAATCTATGTTACATCAATATCATAATCTTCTTCCAAAACTACAACAAACCTTGATGGCGTAATATAATACCTACATAAGCATGATTATGCATCCCACTTGAAGCGTCTTACACATGCAACCATACAGTTGTTATGCCCACTTGAAGCGTCTTACACATGCAACCATACAGTTGTTATGGGATCTATTTGTCGATTACAATTACCATATTGAAACATGGATTTGCAAAGCGAGAGGCTCTCAACGCGTCTTGTCCCCATACTAGTGGGCGACGTAGTTCATTTGCAACTCGTTCTCAAAACCAGTGATAATTACATTTCTTCGTCTTCTTGAAGCTGCAAATACTTTAGTGAGACAATGATTGAAACTACTTATACTGTCTAGGGACAATATTTGCTCTCCGTCTGAATGGTTGAAAGCTTGAAACGTGGATTTGCAAAGGAGGAGGTTGTTAACCTCCTGTCCCCATATTGTTGCTCGTTGTAGCTCATTTGAAACCCCCTTCTCAAAACCATTTATAATTATATTTCTTCGTCTTCTTGAAGTTGCAAATACTTTAGTGAGACAGAGACAATGGTTGAAGCTGCATGTACTGTCTAGGGACAATATTTGCTCTGCATCTCAATTGTTGCATAGATTTCATTTGATACGAACTACAATAAAATAATACTTTAGTAAGACAATGGTTGAAGCTGAATGTACTGTCTAGGGACAATATTTGCTGTGCATCTCAATTGTTGCACAGATTTCATTCGATACGAACTACAATAAGATATGTCGTTGTGCTCCCATAATAAATACTAGATTATCGTGTTGAGAATGTTTAGATCTCTGGTCGAACTAATGTAACAAGAAGAAAGTTGGAAGTTGAAGTTATTGATAAATTATGGCTTCAACTAATAGTCCATGTACACTGGAAAAAGTAAAGAGGAGGGATTATGTCAATCCAGTGGTAGATTCATTCATGTAACAGGAAGCATGCCTGCTCTGGCACCCCTGACAGCTGCTCAAAGTACTTTGAAGTTAACCATTAACGTTGTTTTTTAAGAAAAATGCCTAGATTCGTCTCTAGATAATGGAGAAGAAGAAGTAGAATGCTAGAATCCTAAGTAAGAGCAGAAAAATATACTTTTGGTGCTCTGTTGTGTTCCTGCACCACTCAAACCCAAATTGAATCTGATGAAAAGAAAGTTACCTGCAATTCCTCTCAAAGAATTTTACATTCTCTTTGATTACGATCTACACTCTTTGTTTGGTTCAGATCTTGCAAAGTTCAGTCACCAACATATGAGGAGAAAATTCCTCCCAGAATGTCTAACAACTATGTGAATTATGATTTGAATCGAGATTTTAATTGACAATAAGCTCCATTTGTAGCCATGGTTGAATAAATGGAAAATTGATACAGAAATTGAACAATGCTTGTTTTGTAAGGTCTTGATGATCGTAATGGTGATGCATTTGTTCCCTCTGATGATCGTGATCCTGATTCATAGCTAGCTTCATGATCAAGATCCATAGCTAGAAACAGCAAAGTAAGCATACATATAAACATACCTAGGTGGAGTAATTCCATACCTAGTAGTAGCATTTCGTGGTCTAGTTAAAAATGCATGAGCAATTCAAGATGTAGGATGAGAAAAACCTCTATATCCACCACCACTCTTAGCACCCCTTCCATGTTTAGCTATTGCTCGAGAGCCATATTATTCCTTTCCAGATTAAGACCCAACTTATGATGCTTATGAGCCAGTCCCTTATGATCAAGACTCGACGGTAGTTCTAGAAAAAGTAGTCGGTTGAGAAGATGTGTATTCCGAGAGCGAGGCCCACTCGACATTAACTAATGCTAGAAAATCGACTCTTTGGACTTGGTAAGGTACACAAATTTTCCTCTCCAAAAACCTTTTCGAATGTTAGGTCATCAAGTGTAAGAATCAGTCCAACGATTGCACAGGCTAAGCCCGAGTCCATGCTTCCAGTAATGCTTCAACCAGGTAAGTTGTTGGCTAATTCACTTCAATAGTAATGTTAATAATTCAAATTCCTATATTTTATTTTATTTTTGTTAATATTCGCCCTTGAAATATTCCAAAGCATCGATACAAGTAATGTCTTTGGTGTGGAAGTAAGATTAATCCATGAACTTGCATTGTTTTTGTGTTATGCAACATTATTACAAGAAAATATACATTAAAATCATATACATGTATCATTATTGTAGTAGAAATATCTTGAAAATACATATATTAGACATTTCATTTTTTGTTTTGAGATGAGCTACTGTGAATATCGTTGAGTGAGTTTTAGGGTTCTGAAAATATTCAGAGGTCGGGCGTGTCAAAAGACATTGGTATAGATAGAAAGAAGAACACCTACTCCTTCGATTTGCACCCCAAAGCTGATGAAACCCTGTGATGACACCTTCGCCTGCGGGCACATTCATGAACTACTGGAAGCTGGCCCACCATAGTATAATTCATTGGATTTTGCTCATCATACCATCAAAAACAACGAAGCAAATTAGTCTCTTTATATTCAGCTATGAAAACATCTTGTGTGTGATATATAATTGATTGATAATATATTTTCAGGGTTTAGCTTATTAAATTGTTGTTATTAACTAGAGCTTTGGTAATAAATCCATGTAAAAATCACGCAGAGGAACCCATACTGAACTGTATCAATTAACTCCCCGAAATTGTAAATGTACTTTGTCTCCCCTGATGTCAGTTGAAGGAAATTCATTCCTGGGTTGGAGGAGGGACATCCTTAACATTGGTGTAGTTCATAGGAGAAAATCTTGTTGTTGGTTTCTATAGAAATTATATTAGACTAACATTTGATCATTGTGCATGCAGATGTAACGCCACGATGAGGTATAAGTTTCTAAGGTGTGAGTGTGCATGCAAATTAACACAGAACATGTATCCACTGTAACATGTATCCACTGTAACGACCATCAACTGCACAATCTACGTGGATATTTTTTAAATTTTTAAATTTTAAATAATTTGTGATGTCTAACAAATAGTGATAAAAATTTCAACACACGGGAATTAATTTAATTAACCTGCATTACAACCCTGACCAAATCATAAAATTCCAATTATCAAATTGAAAAATATAAAAAATATTTGTTGTTTACAAAATAATAAAAATAATAAATTTGGCTTTCACTCCAAAATGCATAAATTAATAAGTTGTCAACAATGATTGACGGCCACGCGAAAGCTATCCTCCCTCGCTAGAGGGAGGGACTAAATATCTTGTTTATACCAGTGAGGGAGGGACTAAATATCTTGTTTATATCATCACACCACATTAAAAATGAAATAATATCCAATGAAACATTTGAATTGGAAAAGATATAACCAAAGCTAGTCTCAATCATGTAAAAAAAGATAATTAGATTATGAAACAGAAAATGTTCAGATAAATAGATTAGAACATGTTAAATTTCATAACTCTTCTTAACCTATGAGAGTTATGAAATGAAAGATGGATTTCATTAAATCTTTACACTCTTGATTAGTACAATCAAAATATTTATTAATTATTTGAAATTTATTACCATAATTCAACTCAACCAAATAGATATAATATTTATTAGAATTGATAAAAATGGAGCACACAACCATGCATGTGTCACCATAACTAATCAAAGCTATGATACCAAAAATGGACTAGAAAATAAGGACACCATCTTTTCCAGGTATTTTTTTTTCCAATAAAATTAGAGTTTGAGTGCTCTGACCACCAATGCTAGTCTAACCCTTCCTTTATTTTCAAGGTTCAATAGGTCTTTCCGTTCAAACTAACACAACCCAAATTTTAATGTCTATGTAAGCACATGATTCCTAACACAACCCAGATTTTAATGGCTCCATAAGCATATAAGCCCTCTCTGCATTATTACAAAGAAAATAGCTTTCAAACACAATGAAACAATTTCTCTAACACTTAACACATAAAACACATAGAAAGAAAATTGAACATTCACTCTCCACCTCAAAAAAATTCTTAGTATCTACAATCAAAATACTCAAATGTCACCCAAAAACACAAAATTAGTGTTTTATTTATAGTTTTTGTTTCTTCTTATTTTTGTTTAAATTGTTTTTTTGTTTTACTTCTCTTTTTTGTTTAGCTTTAGAAGAAGTCGTGGCATTCCCTAGCGTATTTTGATGGTGATTTTTTTTTGTATTCTTTATTGGTTATTTAATGATTACAAACATAAGAGTCACTCAGAAATTGCTCTTTACAACCACATTTTGATGATATCCAACAACAAATGAAAACCTTCTCACATATTTGTTTGTCTCATATATATAGGGACATGAACAAAGTCGATGCCGACCTTTCAAAATAGGCATATGGAACCCATATCCATATTTCAGTATGGGCACACGAATGATTTCTTTCATACATCATTGCTATAAAATTATTACGTTGAACATATGCAAGATTTGTTTCTAACTCAAGATTTTGTGATTGACAATTTTTAGATGCTAGTCCTTTTAAGTCAAGGAACAATTTTCTATTATATGTAAGGCAGCGAGTTAAGAGTTCAACATGTCACTTGCTAGAATTGGGCTTGGGTGGGGAGGATAACAATCATTTCTCCCAACCAATTCAAAGTAAAAAAATTCTTATGGTGAACTAAAGATCTATGCAATTTCTAATTTAACTAATCATAAAGTTGACATGTGGTATATATATGTGTGTGGGGCATACATAAATCCATCTTAATCTCCAATTTATCATAGATGAAAAGAGATTAAATCCTTAAATATATATTTTTTTAATAAAATGTTTACACTACAAAAGATTTACCACCCTCCATCTGCATGATAAATCTAAATCTAAAATTAAAAGACAGATCTATAATGATAATAAACTCTGCTCCACTTAACTACTGAACTATCAACTTCTTTAAAAACACATAATATATAAATGTAAGTGATGGATACAAAAGTATGACGTGACCTGCGCTTTTCTCTCCCTATATTTAAACATACGATGTAACAGGTATTTAACCTCAAGTAACCAATCAATATGCCAACTACTTGACATGACATTGTGAGACATTTTTTAAGGCTGTGGCTATCCACCATGCAGCAGCCCAATCATTGGGAGGTTGTTGCAATGTATTTGGTCTCACATCCATCACATATACATTGCAGCAGCCTCCCAATGATTGGGTTGCTGCATGGTGGATAGCCACAGCCATTTTTTAATGTATTACTTCCAACCTGTTTTCCATTTGTAAAACTGCTCCACACGAACAACTTTGTCAGGGGCCTCCTCTGTCAGAGAATGAAGCTTGACTTAATTGAACTCTTGTCTCATGCGCACTCTCCTCTCACCATCTGGTCTTCTGATTTCTGCTACTCTCGACAGAACCAATATCGTTGGGTTAACCGCTTTACTCTGTCCGAACTATGAACCCCACCACCCAAAGTTCATCGGACTCTTGCAGTTTTATGTGAACCCTATAGCCGGCTTTCAGTGAATCTCTGCACCTACAACTGCCCTTTCACGGCCTCCATGTCTTAGCAGGACTTACTACCAGTGCTCGGCAGACGCTTTACACCAAACTACCAGCGAACCTTATTATCTGGATGAGCGAACTATATCAGACAGTACCAAGGAACGTCGATTGCAAATACAGGCAAATAAATGAGATCACAATGTGCGCATATTACAGAGACAATAAATAACCTTCAGAGATTTAAACACATGCGGAAGACTTTGATATTATATTCATCAGAGTAAAATAACTCGGGTATTACAATCGTTGTGCCAGATGCACAGATTACAGACTCAGAGAAGGATGCTCTTTGCTCGACTTACAGACAGAAAGACACAAAGCTTCAGACAGAAGGGAAGCTTAGAGACTTAGACTGACTAATACACTAGACTCGAATTCAGGAAACTGGAATACTGGGATCCTGGAATGCCCGATAATGAACTCCTATCCTTCTTTTATACAAATTTCTGAAGGAGGAGTCATCATGAAGTCAAGACTTGAATAACCAAGTGACCATACTTGTCTGCCACGAAATCTTACTTTTTAGATTTGGCAGATGTATTCGTGCAAGAATCACTGACCAAATCACTAATCTTTATTTCAAATCCACCGAAAGCAAACTAGAACAGTAGATCTGACGGGGTGATCATGCAAGATTCCCCGACCAGAGTACAATCATATATGACACAAAGTAAAATATCACATGATAAACAATAGAGCATCTTGGAAATGTGGGTCAATCCACACCAGAAGTCGGAGAAGTGCTCCGAGTTTCCAAAATTCTCTTTATTTGACAAGACTACTCTATGTACAAAGTGGAGTTTAATGACGACAACCCACGAAACTCGAATGGCACCACTGTCGGCCATTTAGACATGAAATTACACAGTGGAGTTTAATGTGTAAACCCACGGAAACCAAAATTAATTTTATTTAATCATTTTCAATAAAGCTGGAAAACCTTTCAGGATAATGCAGAGTATCCCATATTTTTGTATAAATTTTCCGAGCTATAAAAGGTACTCCATTTATGATTTGGAGAATAGTTTTTGATTTGATTCCCCATTGGAAATGATTGAGGATGAACAATTGTAAGATTTCTCCATCATTAGGTCCTTGAAAGAAAAGATCTCGAACAACAGAAAGAGAAGTAAAAGACCTCAAGATATAGGGGTATATTGCTCCTTTGTTGAGACCAAAGTCTTTCCACCAATTAGCAATCCAGATTGGGGGTCTCCCTGCAGTTGCAGAGTTTACACTTTCAAATTTAACCATGGTTAAGATGTCTTCCTTCTGTGCAAATTCCCACCACAACTTTTTGTACTCATGATAAGTTAGGCTTGTTTCTGGAAAGATGATGTCAGGATTTCTTTCAAGCCAATGAGATAATAATCTGGGTCTATCTAGACAGAAATATTGTTGATTATTTCCTCCATTGTTTCTTATATCCCAGATTAATGTTATATCATGGAAGAGCTCTGTCAAATAATGTTGTGCTTGGGATGCTTTTTCATTAGCTTGAGTAATTATGGGAGCCAAAATATTTGATATTCTTCTTCCTCTGACTTCAGGGACTAAACTCGAGTATGAAACTTGAGTTGTTTGGGAAAGATTTTTTGTGCTCCTTAACTCCCATCGGGGTACCCAATCTTCTGTATAAGATTCCCAACTTAAGGAATCAGGAGTGTCGATTATTTGTTCTAATCCATTTCTGAGCTGCACAGAGATGATTAAGCAGAGATTCTGTAAATGTTCTCTACTCAAAAAATCTGGGATAGAATTATTTGACCCCTTAATGTGTTCTATAGAAAAATCAAAATTTCTAAAAAGAGCCTTCCATCTTGCAAATTTAGAATCTCAAGGATTTTTCAGTTCTTTATTTAGGACCTTATTCATTGCTGCAGCATCAGTCCTCAGAAGAAATTTTTTATAAATCAAATAAATCTCAAATTTATGTATGGCATTTAAAACAACTTTAATTTCTTTATCCAAAGCAAAATAATTATTTTCGGCTGCCTGCCATAATCCAGAGGCAAATTGAATAACCTCTTCTTTTCCTTTATCCCTGACTTGTTTTAATACTGTTCCCCAGCCAATATTACTAGCATCAGTTTCTACTATCTTTGGGAGATTGTCATCAGAGATATGTAGAATTGGAAGATTCTTGACTTTATCTTTAATATTCTTCACAGCTTGAGTATATACCTCTGTCCAAGTACTTGGCTCTTTTTTTAATCTATCATTAAAAAAATTTCGATCCTATGCACATTTTTTTGTAAAAATGGCTTATGTAATTTAAACTTCCCAAGAACCTTTGTAGCTGTGTCTTATCAAGAATCTTATCTGGAAATTTATCAACATGAATTTGCAGAGTAATTTGGCCATTATCAATAGTATGACCAAGAAACTTGATCTGACTCTGAAAAAGCTCAATCTTTTTCTTGGACAGAACTAGACCAGCTTGCTTAATCACCTACAGAAACTTCCTTAAATGTTTAAAATGTTGTTCTAAGGAGAAAAAAAAAAAACAAGAATATCATCAATATACACAATGAGCCAATCAAAGTATGGCTTAAGAGTATCATCCATAACCCTCTGAAATTTTGTAGGGGCATTCTTTAGTCCAAAGGGCATAACATTCGATTCATAATGTCCGGCAGGAACATTAAAAGCAGTTTTAAATTTATCTTTCTCATTGATTGCCACTTGCCAGAATCCGGACTTTAAATCAAATTTTGAAAAAATCTTTGCTCCTGCGATTCTGGTAACAAGACTGCTTTATCAAATGCGTCATATCTTCATAATTTTATCAAAAATTCCAGCGCATGCAATTTGTATTCTTTCGAGATAATAATTTTTTTTCGAGATTTACCAGTATTCCACCAATTTGTAGCAGAAGGTTCCAAACCTTTCTGTACTAAACATGCCAGATATGACAGGGAAGCCAATGTTTCCAATTCGGTCACCCTCCATCCCCGATTTGTCAACGCGTTGCTCAGTCCCGTCCGAAGTCGACAAAATACGAGGCATGGCACTGATAGGTTGATAGATTACGTAATTCTGTSGAAGAAAACATATTTTCAAATAAAAGGTAAAGTATTCACTTCAAATGTATTAGGTGTATCTTAAGTAGCCGGTCATTTCGGATAGTTTCCGTATATTATCTTTTCCATATAATTAATTAGACTTGTTGGACAGAATCAGATTTACCATACGAGAATGATAAGGAATTACGCACATCTGAGTTAATAGTAGAAATATGGCATGACCGTATCTTTCGAGATAATAATGTTTTTTCATTCGAAGAAACATATTTTCGAATAAAAGAAGAAAATATTCACTTCACTTAAATTTGGTGAAGCATATCTTCAAGCGAATGTAAGCTCATTCATTGAACTTATGAGAGAATCAGATTTGTTACAGGATTTGCTATAGTTATGCTCCACCTAATTCATTTGAAGT
>JZKD02S1672691.1:77102-115152 GCA_000966675.3 Picea glauca
TCACCCCCCTCACTTTACCATCAAAACAAGATCCCATTGACATATTAACACATAACACAACATTTTCCTAACTTAAAAGAAATTATACTAGATAGAGAGATAACATATCTTTAGACTAAAGGCTTTTCTTAGTCGATTGAGAATAAGTTCCCTCATGGCTTTTGGGATAGCTTGAATTTTGAAAGAAGTTGAACCTACTGCTCCATGGAAACAAGAGGTTTGAAATTAAGGACCTTGATTGTGATAATATCCAATAAGCATGAGAATTTCTTTTTAAAAACCACCTCCCTACTCATCTCATTTTCAAACATTGGGAAACTAGTTGCAAAACATAATTTCTTCAATAGTGAGAGATCCTTATCCTTAAATTTAGCTCATTGGTGGGCATGAAATTCTTATGTGTCCTTAAAATTATCCCCAAACTCAACTAGAACATGATAGATATTCTCACAATTAATTTTATTACTCTCCAATTTCTTAGAGCTGAGAGAACTATCATATTTATTGGGGTGGAAATTTCCTACTAAACTAAGAAACTATGATACCACTCATGGGTATTGAAGGGACTTAGAACCTACTCCCTTATTGGGGTAGCCTCTTTGTCATTTAGAGTGGCCTTGCAACCAGATATGTAGGAAATTGTAATGAAATGGGTAACTATATCTCAAGTAACATAGCTCATGCAAATCTCAAGTATGAGAGCTAATGCAAAATACACATTAGAATGAGATGCACCTAATGGAATGAGATGCATTCTCTTTTTCAATGAAATTAAGTCCTTTCCCTCATTAAATATATGGTAATTATCCTAAGGTGGTAGATATTTTCGACCACCTTCTCTAGATATGTACCATTGATTCTAAACCCCCATGAAAGAATGATTTGTAAAGTGTGATAATATTAAGGGCATGCACAACAACAAAGATCATCATGATGGGTTAATGTGATAGGAGGGTGGATGAAGAATCTCATTTGGCTTAACATACTAGTTAGTAACAACTTCCATCCCGCCTCTTCTACGATCTGATGTGCATCTAAAGAATGGGAATGGGAGGAACTAGTTATTATGATGTGACTAGCTAACCATTGGGCACAATCTTATTAGTAAACCTTATCAATACCTAATTTGCAATCATTTTCTTTGTTACCCCTATGTATAAATGTCTAGTTTTAATCTTCGATCCTAATTCATGAAAATGAGTCAAAGGCTCATTCTTTATGGGAGTTGATATTAAAAAAATGGTTGAAGTGGCCACACAATTCAATTGTGAAGCAGGTTTGTCCAATTAAATAGTAGGGATAGACTATGTATGATCCACTAAAGGTGATACATTATATTCAGTCAAATGTGGTTGTGGATCATAATATGAGCATTGATTGATGGTGACAATGAATCCTTGATGTGTAAATTGAGTCCTTTCCTTGTGATAGCCTCCTCCAGTGCCCCTTTTAGAACAAAATGTCCCATATTAAATAATATAAAATGAATCCAAATATCAAAATGAAACCATGGATTGAACTATAAGAACCATTTATATTGTGCACAATCTTTGAAATTTGTTTTCTAATCCTCCTATAGGGCATACATTTCACTTGAAAAACATGTATCATCGTTCAAATCCACATGCACGGCCTCTAATCCCCATGAATAATGTTTTAGGGACTAAATCCTTAGTTGTTCATCCCCAATTCATGGCTTAGGCCCTAATGATCATTCTTGTTGCACTCAATATTTGAATTTGTACCTCTAATCCTCCTTGTAATTGCAATTCATGTGTCTCATCATGACCAATTAGCCTTAACAATGTTCCATGTACCCAGGGAAAGAATGACAAAAATCACTTATTGATTGGAGCCTTTGGCATGGCTGGCCAATGTTCTATGATGCAATTGGCCTATTTCAAAATGGGAATTTGAATCATGTATATGTCCATAAGATGCATGGGAAATTATTCATTAGTATTTTTTAAGGGAAAGGAAGACAATGGAGTAGATGAAATGTCAAACAAAGGCACTCACTTTTTCGTTTGTTGAAGTTAGTCACTTATAGGAGATTTATAGGGATATAATCGAGAATCTCTTCGGGGATTACGTCCAATCAAATGGTATGCTAAAATTAGGATCCATAATTCGTTGCATGTGTAGCTCACAACAATAAATGGCCTCCACTTAGAACCATGTCCTTGAGCATAGCATGGAAAAAATGACCTAGTAATTAGAGCTTTTGTCATGACAAGTCCATACAAGAACAAATTGAAAAAATTTCAATGTTGACCCCATTCACATGTCACTTATAAGAAGGGTCAAGTATATGAGCAGGCACACCTTATTTTTGGGTTTTGATAGAACAACTAAAGAATATTTGATTATTGAATTCTTTGTTTGAGTCATGTTTGAGTCCAAAAACCTCCCATACCATCAATGCATGTGTGTTGTCCTAACATGTCATGAAATTTCATTCTATACAAGAACAAATTGAAAAACAAAAATCAACATTGTCCCCATTCACATTAATTATTCTATAGGCTTCTTGTTTGATTGTCGAATTGTATGTGTGAGTCATGTTTGAGTCCAGAAACCCTCCCATACCGTCAATACATGTGTCTAGTCTAACCATGTCAAATTTCAGTCCATACAAGCACAAATTGAAAACATTTCAATGTTGTCCCCATTCACATGTCACTTATGTGCGTCGGTTTCAATTACATGAGACTCTTAGAGGGGGAAATTACTTAGTTGTTACCATAAAAGGGGAAAAGTTATCCAATTGTAAGAAATGGTTTAACATTGAACCATGCACAAAAGACAGTGTGATTAAATGATGTGTTTTAATAAAATTTTAAAGTTGGAGGTAAGGAAATATCTAAAGGTCTTCCCTAACATCATATTGTGAAATATTTTTATTGTGTATTTATCTTTAGAAAACTCTTCAGTATTGCACCCACCACCTTAGATCGCCTAGTTTTAATAATAGGTCCAACAATTGATTCTTAGGTATCTAAACACTTATCACTTCATAATGGGATAGTAGGAAACATTCTTGGGTTGGATATGATAGACACATTTCTCATAGGCTCAACAAAAATATTAAAATTAGTTTTTTCTCTTGTATTCCCAACTTCACTTATGGGGTTAGGAATAACTATAAGAGATATACTTCCATCAACATCTAGTAGTTTATCTTGAAAACAATTATTTAGAACTTACTCAACAAGAGATGTTTCTTATTCCTTTGCATTGTGAACAACCACATACAACCCTTATTAGAAAAAAATCACCCAAATAATTTATAGGGAATCCCACCTCCTGCGACACCATAGATGTGGATTGTTCTAGGAAAATTTGTTATTGTTTCCCATCAGGTTACTGTTGAACTAGATTACATATGATACTGAAGCTCCATATGAAAAAACCAGCTACATGGGCTCTTGGTGATAAATATTATTAGGATGGGTGTCAAATGGAAAAATGGTACTACTCTAGGGTAACCCATCATAGGAAGGCTCCACCATTAGATGTTTTCAAAGTGAAGAAGATGGAATAATGTACCAATGTTCAATAGGGATATTCCTAGGACAATTTTAAGGTGGAAAAAGGTTTAAATGAAACAATGGAGATGAAAATTATCCTAATTCTATATGAAAGTTCAATAATATACCTTACTCATATAAACATGGCTAAGAAAATGATCTATAGGTACCATACAGTTCAATGCAAGGTCTTACACCCCCCCAAAAAACTAGAAAGTCATATTAGATGCTTCATTTCAACACGAAATAGTTTGAAAACATCTTTTTCCATGGAAACATGAACAATATTAAGTATGAAAAAATAATCCAAGGTATCTTCTTCAAGTCAGAGGCGTTGTTGGTAAAGATGAATCAAAATTATCAATATTTCCAAAGGGATAGAGTATAAGGGAATGATAGTAGTGGAGTAGATAGACCTAGGGTTAAATTCAATAGGAGATCCATTATGGAGGTTATCCTAAGGACTATATGAAAAGGTTGTGGCCTCTAATAATTTATCATCATTAGGAAATATCATGGTCGAAGAAGTGGGACCCAACACGTTTTCACATAGGAGGTGAAATTGGATTTGTTACCCTTAAGGATAAATTTCCAGTTTTAATCTCTCTCCCTAAGTCATGAAAATGAGTCAAAGGCTCATTATTTATGCAAAGAAGATTAAATACCTTCCCCTCAACATATCTAGGGGAGTTTTGATTGCTAGGAATCTATGATTGCTTGAAGGAATTGAGACCCTCCCTCTCAAATGTGTGATTCAATCTCTCAACATCTTAAATGCTTACCCACAATTGGAGGAAAAACAAACTAGATATGAAATTTAAGAGGAAGTAACAAATAAGAATATTTTGTGGGCATACTTTGACGGAGCTTCACAAGGAAATCCTCTCAAAGGAGGTGTAAGAGGAAACTTACATCTATCTTGCACACATTTGTATCCTTCAAAATAGGTATTGGGTAGGAATCTAACAACTTATGTGAACTGATGGCACTCAAATTACTTCTTTAGCTAGCCCAAGAACATGTGGTCCAACAACTCAAATGGATTAGAAAGGAATCTCAAATAAAAAACTTCACCTTATATCCTCTCTATGATGATATACAAATGCAATTGACAACCTTCTCACAAATCTCTTTGTTTCACATMTACGGGGACATGAAMAATGTAGCGAAYGACCTTTCCAAAGTTGGRTTGGATTTTGATCATGTACCTRGATCACTTCCATCCTATAGKATGGTCACTTTATATAWATTACACATGCACCWTGGATATAAAKAAATATYRTCAATTTACATGAYTRAAGACTAAYCAYGACYTTAYTTTTAAATGATRTAACTATTTTTGTAACTTCTTGAGATAATAAAGGGAATGTTGATATATGTAACTATTTATGTAATTTTTTAGGACAAGAAACAACTTGTTGTTATAGTATAAAGAAAGGTAAGTAGGTTGAGAGTTTTTTCTCTAAAAGACTATTGAGAACCTTTTTTGAATGTTAGGTGGAATATGGCTATGTAATTTTGTTTACTATAAGTAAAACTATAGATATTTTTCTTTGAAAAAAAAAAGGTTTTTGCCTTTATCTCTAGCACTGAGTTTTAGCCCATTGAATTCTCAGTACCGAGGCTAGATAAAAAGGTGAGTAGACACTTGATGGTTTGATCCAAGGAAGTATGGTCCTCTAAGATAGTCAAGAAAAGTCATTAGTAAAACGACCATTGAATAATTGCACAATTTTTGGTTATGGAAGATGAATTCCTCAAATTACACCCAAATTCACCTTAGAGATGATTAAATAGGAAAGATATTTAACCATTGATACATAGAGGGTTGGGGCTAGGGGAAACTTCTACTAGATATATTTCAAAATCTTAACCACCTTGGAAGAACATTTATTAATAGAAAGATAGATAGAGGAATCCATAAATAGGGTTCCAACACCATTTATAAAGGACATGCCAAACTTTAGAGCCTGAATCCTTGCCAGAATGAAGGGCCTCTCTAATCACTTGTAGGATTTCTTAAAACATTTTTTTATAAACAAGGTGTGGATGACCTACCCACTCTATACCTTCCGAGACCATGATAATGTTGTCTAGAAGATATTTCCCATGAATGAATTTAGTTTGTTTAGGGTGATAAATTCTTGGGGGAAATGTACTTGATACACAATGTCATGGATTTGGATAGAAGTTTATAAAACATCTTAAGTAGGGTGATGGGTTTCCAATTAGTAATAATATCTGGGTCCATTACTTTGGGAATACAATTGATAAACCCTCGACTAATTCCCACACCTTAAGACCACTTGTGAAGGGATTTGTGATATACATGGAACAAATATGGTTTGAAAAACTCCTATTTGGCCTCATAAAACTCACAGGGGAACCCATTAGGGTTAGGGACCTCAACTAGCCATTGCAAGCCACGTGTGTTAGCAAGTTCTTTTTGAGGTAGGAAATACGCGTTGCTATAGAGACGAACTTTCGGGGAAATAGCAATGGAAATCCCACCCAATTTAAAAAAACCATATGTTGATTAAGGTTGGTTGTCATTGATCTCAACCCTTGAAGAAATACTGGTAGAAAATTCCAGTAGCACAAAGGTTTAGGTTGTGACAACCCCATCATTACAACTTTCTGCGACGCCACACAAAGGAATTTTATTATTATGACGTAACCCCATTGAAATTGTGACGTAACCTTCAAGATGCGCTAGGTGCTCCAAGGGTGTCACTCGCCTTTTTATGTTTTCCCTGCACGACGTTCCCTTCAGGATGCACTACGTGCTCCAAGGGTGTGACTCACCCCTTTCCATTTTCCTTGTGCGACGTGCCCTTCAGGATGCACTATGTGGTCCAAGGGTGCCACTCGCCTCTTAACTAACTTGGTAGGCATAAAAAACCCTGGAATTAATACTCAGTTAGGTCATCTTGTGGGAGACTAAGGGCCTATAAGAAATAAGGCCCATGCCTTATTGCGCACTCCTTTGAATCATCATGAGCGACTGTCATAGTCTTCCCTCATGACATCGTGGGTGTTCTCTAACTAGGTAATCGTTAACATACCGTTCGATCCATGACAGGAGTGCTAGTAGGTTGTGGTAGGGCTACTGTCCACACCTCTCCCTCAAGTCCCTGGTTTTTGTGCGTGACTTCTCTACTCCACATGTGAGTATGGTCAGTAAACTATCATCATCCTGCATCATCAACAAATCATATCAACAATAATAATCAATCATCATAACATCTAATAATATGTACATATGTCATATCTACAACAATCAAACCCCAATATTCCACTCCCTGACTTGATCCAGAGTCTAAGGGTTTCATTGATGCCTCTGCATCCTCAAGGTCCAAAGTCCTGCACACTTAGGAGAACCGAGTCAATAGAACATGTCTATGTCAATACAACAAAATAACATGTCATCATATCCATTATGCCTCATAATCATAATCAAACGCCCAATAGTATAATAATTCAAATCACTTGCAAGCAAGTGCCCTCAAAGAATAAGTTCGTCCAGTGCACACAAGAGTGGGATGTTACATACACGCTCTCTTGGTCTAAAAGTCAGACCAAAATTTCAGAGTATATAAGTGCCGAAATAATGTGTATCATAGTATCATAAGTCTATTTATGAAAAAAAATGGAAACTGTTGGCGCATATCATATGCTTCCTCCTAGGTCGTTGAGTGTGGACTATAGTTGTCCCACTGGACCTTGACCTAATCTATTGTTTGACATCGTAGATGTCGAATGCAATGATCCAGGATGTGGATCGCTCAGCCGTGAGCACCCCCTCATCTGATACCTACAAGGAACTCATGTCAATAAAATGCATAGGATCACTAATATAATGTCTCAAAATAGATATGTGAAAAACATTGTGCATACGCCTCACAGAATTAGGCTAGGCTAGTTGATAGGCCACGGGTCCCTTCCTTCTCACAATATCGAAAGGTCCCATGAACCTAGGAGAGATTTTAGCTCCCTTTCCAAACTTTATCAAACTCTTATGCGGTTTTACTTGCAAGAAGACTTGATCGCTAACTTCATAATTATCATCGACACGACGGGCATTGGCATAAATCTTTTGTCGATCATGCGCTTCTTTGATCCTTTGCCTTATTGTTTTCATTTGATCTTCCATTTCTTGGATCGCTTCTAGTCCCACCAAGACCCTATCCTCAAGATGATCCCAACTCAAATGTGTCCAACATGGTCGCCTGTAAAGAAACTCGAAAGGCACCATCTTAATGGCGCTTTGGTAACTATTGTTGTATGCGAATTCCACCACTGGAAAGAATTATTCCCAACTCTTATGTTGGTCCATCACGTACATGCACAACATGTATTCCAAGATTTGTTTTTTTCGTTCAGTCTTCCCATATTTATCTCAATGATACAGAGTACTAAAGTTAAGTTGGGTTCCTAATGCCTCTTGGAAGCTAGTCCAAAATCGTCCGGTAAACACCGATCCTTGATCGGATATAATCCTCTTAGGCATGCCATGCAACCTCACAATCTCACTGATGAAAACTCTAGTTATGTCATGTGCTTAGGTGCTTGATACGACGTACACTCAAGGATAAAATCAGAACTCTTCGTTAGAGTGTCGAATACCACACAGATTGAGTTGTGTCTTCTTTCCGTCAGTGGAAAACCAATAATGAAATCCATCGAAATGACCTCCCATTTCGATTCTGGAATAATTTGTGGTTGTAGTAATCCTATTGGATGTCTATGCTTAGCCTTTACCTGCTAATATTCTAGACATCTGGCCACATAGTTGACTATGTCTTCCTTCATTCCCTTACAGAATAATAAGGGTTTAAGGTCTGCCCCCATCTTCGTGACCTCCGGGTGAGCCATGTACACTGATTTATGAGCCTCGTTGAGGATCAAACTCCTCATTTCGTCATTCGATGGCACATAAATTCAATTTTTAAATATCAATAACCCATCGTTGTCAAACATAAATCCTTCAAATCTAGGTACCATCATTGTGTTTTGTCCGATAAACTCCTTGACCTCTTTGTACCAGTCATCATTGCACTATAAATCTAGAATCCTTTCCTATAGATTTTTCTGAAGGGGAAACACCGAAAAGATGTGCGGTCTCTGACTCAATACATCTGCCACTCGGTTCATTATTCCCTTTATGTAAGTAATATTGAAATCGTACTCACTAAGCAATTCCGACCAACGTTGTTGTCGCGCGTTTAGGTCGTTTTGCGTAAAGATGTGTTGTAGTCCACAGTGGTCCATTTTTAGTTCAAATTTTTGTCCAATAAGGTAGTGTCTCCAAACCTTCAAGGCATAAAAAATGGCTAACAACTCCAAATCATGCGTGACATAGTTCTCCTCATGCCTTCTCAATTTCCTCGAGATGTAAGAGATCAATCGACCATATTGCACCAAGACTCCGCCTAAGCCTTCCTTGGATGCATCAGTACATACGAAGAAGTCCACATCCATGTTAGGGACCTTCAGTATCGATGTTGTTTTCAACAACTCTTTGAGCCTCTGAAATGATTCTGTGCATTTCTCGGTCCAAACAAACTTCTTGTTCTTCTTCTGCAATTCCATGATCGCGTTTGCTATATTCAAAAATACCTCGACGAAACCTCGATAATATCCTGATAAACCCATGAAGCTACGCACTTCTGGGACATTCGTCAGTGCAAGCCATTCCATAATAGCCTCGACCTTTTTTGGATCCATGATGATACCTTCGTCGGAGATGATATGCCCGAAGTAGTGAATATTTGATTGGTAAAACAAGCATTTCGACAATTTCCCTTACAATTTGTTCTCTCGTAGACATTGTAGCACCAAGCACAAGTGCTCATAATGCTCCTCCATCATTTGAGAGTAAATCAAAATATCATTAATGAATACTTGGACAAAATTATCCAAGTATTTGTTGAACACCCCATTCATCAAACTCATAAATACCCCTGGGGCGTTCGTCAGTCCAAATGGTAAAACAGTAAACTCGTAATGTTCAAACCTCATCTTAAAGGTGGTATTAGGGACTTCATCCTCCTTGATCCTTAACTAGTGATAACCTAATCTCAAGTCAATCTTTGAAAACATTGTCGCACCCTTCCTTTGATCAAACAAATCATCAATCCTTGGCAATGGATACTGATTCTTGATAGTTTCCTTGTTCAATTGATGGTAGTTAATGCAGAGTCTTTAAGAGCCATCCTTCTTTCATATGAAAATAACAAGCACACCCCACAGTGACACAGATGTGTAAGTCCCAGGTCCAACAACTCCTTCAGTTGCATTCTCAACTCTTGTAACTCTGGGGTTGACATACAATAAGGCATTCTCACTATTGGTTCAGTCCACGGTTTTAGGTCTATGGTAAACTCCAATTCCCTCTCTAATGACATTCCAGGTAACTCCTCCATGAAGACGTCTGCAAACTCTCTCACCACCAGAAGGTGTTATATACCTTCCACTACTCCTTTTTCGTTTAACGCAAGGATCGCATAAAGTTTACACCCCTTGCGCATGCTCTTCCATAACTGGAAGGAAGAGATGAACCTAAGGGAAACTCCTTGGTTCTGACCTACAATCAAGAATCTCTGTCCCTCATCATCAACCAAGATCAACCATTCCGTCTTATAGTTGAGTATCGCCTGATGCGATTCCAACCAATCCATATCAATCACGACGTCATAAGATCCTAATATTGTGACATATAGGTTGGCCCTGGTGTCAAACTCTCCCAGGTTAAGGGTACAGCCCATAACCTTTCCTCCAACCTTCAATTTGGCTACCAAATCCATCTCTACAAAGATAAAATCATCCTGTTCAACTTCCTTTACCTTAATCCTTTTTATCATTGCACCATAAATGAAACTCTTGGTAGCACCAGGATCTATCAAAATACTAAGGTTCTAGTCAACGACATTACCTAACATCTCTATCACAGTCGACTGGTGCTCTGCCTAGCGGTTATTGACCATTGCATGAATCTAATCGGTCTTTCCCAAGTCTCCCACAATAGTGGGTCCGTCTAATGCAGATGCTCCACTCTTCTCAACTGGGCAGTCACGTTGGTCGAGTACTCCTAGTACCCAAAGTAGAAGTTGACAGCCCACTAGCCTGGAATCCTGGTCTGTTATGCTAAACAGGCCTAAGTTGTTGTTGTTATGGTCGATGATGCTATTGATGTTGTGGTTCCCGGTAAGGAGTCCTCTGTTGAGGTGATGGTCGCTAAGGTATAGTGAAAGTGGATCCTCTCTAGAAGCCACAATATCCTGGCGTATGTTTGGCTGGTGTCTAATTCTGTTGCGCACCAGATGACACCTTCTCTGCTGGTATCACTAGAGTCCTTCTCTGATCCCCGCTGATAACCTCCTCCTCTGCTATGAGGGCCTTCTAGATGACATCATGCAAGGTCTGAGGTATCAAAATCCTAACCTTTTCACGCATGCTAACATTAAGGCTGAGAAAGAACCTGTTGACCTTAATTTTATTGGTATTAAGATGTGGAGCATACTAGAGAAACTCCATAAAATAGACCTCGTACTCGGGCACCGTACGATCGCCTTGTCTCAAGGTGTTGAACTCGTTGAGTTGATTCTCAATGAATTCCTATGATAGGTACCTCTCTTGTAATTGTTCCTCGAATAGTTCCCATGACACGTCTTTGATGGCCATGTTCAATTGTGGCAGGAGCATCTTCCACCATAGAAGAGTGCTCCCCTTCAGTTGAAATACTACCATGCAGACCTTCATGTTGGAAGTATAGTCGTGAAGTGCAAATCACATTGCCATATTCTCCAACCATGCATCGGCGGTTGCGTCATCCGGGGCACCAAATAACTCAGGAAATTTGACCTTCTTGAGTTCGCGGTGAATTCTACCGGTACTAACAAGAGCGTGTGGTGGCCCCTCGGGGGGTGTCGGCACCCTGGCCTCATCTCTATCCAAATGAATGATCAATTCCTCAGACATCCGTTGAAAATACCTCATCAGCCCAACCACATCACCCACCGCTATTTTCTCCTTCTCGACCACCTATTTGTCTCCCTAAGGGTTAGACCCCTCAGGCATGGATGCTACTAGGGGCATCGCCCTTCCTCCCCTAGCACCCCGTCGTTTGCCTCCACTACATCCTCTAACCATGATTACCTGCATGAATACAAGTAAAGTTAATTAGCAACATTATAATAAATATCACATCAACGTAAGTCGTAGTGATCCCAATTCATGTGTTGAACCTGCGCTGAGACCATATGTGACAACCCCTTCATTACGACTACCTGTGTCGCCACACGAAGGATTTTTATAATTAATAATAATAAAAATAATATATATATATATATATATATATATATATTAAACAAGACGACAACAATGATTACAGTTAAACCACGCAACTAGACGTTGAACACCATGCACATAGATCAGGAAACAAACAAGCACGACTGACACATTAGCACATCAAGCAACTAGGTGAAACATGCGGAAATCAAGGACAGGTAGAAATGGATACCCGCCTGAAACAAACATGACAATGCCTATAGGATAAGGGAAAACATCTACAATCTTGATATAATGTTCTCGACGGGCAGTAACTAGAACCTCTATGGCGTGCAAACCCAGCACAAGAAGGAATTACAACCCAAGCGCCAACAACGAATTTACAATGATCAACAACACCCACAAAGGGAAGCACAGAATTCCATCACGTTATCAGTCTCCTCTATCCAATAGAGTGCGTCATGATCCCCTCATCGAGAATCATGTCATTCCCAGGTGACAGGTGCGAAAATAACCCTGGGGAAACATAACCTATCTGGACCAAGGACTCAAGATAAATCCAACGTACTAGGAGCTGAAATAAATGACAAGAAGACTACACCCACAACCCCAAGCAACAAGTCAACAAGGTGCAAGAAGACGTCCTTCTAAAAGAAAAACAAAAAAACGCAAGCTATTACACGACTTCGCCAACAAACCAAACTATTAACTATTTAGAAATATGTCTAAGTGTGAAGGAGTGAACTGTTACCAAGATACTATGGTCATAAAAGTTATCATAAGGTGATCTAAGTGAGGCACTTAACAAAATCAAAATACGATGATCAACAATTACACACTATCCATTAAAGTAAGTGAACTATTGATCTATGTTGCTTATAAAATACTCAACATTGTTGTCTAAATTCACAAGTCTAATTTAACCAGTCTATGTTCTAACAAGTCTAAAACGATCGGCATTGTTGTTTAAATTAATAATCGATATTTTATAAGAGATATGCGTTGCTTATATACATTTATAATTATTTTCCAACTTAAGCCTTACGATAAATCTATTGGTCAACTTGACAAATATAAAAACACATGAGGTCGTTGTCTATATAAGGGAATAAATCAATTATATTGGTTGTCATAACAAATGCTTATTTATTCACAACCACAATGTTATTTATTGCGCCCATATAATAAATCTTGTTGTCAATATGTAATAAAACGTAGTCATATAAATCATTGTCATTGATATAAATTCACTGTCAATTAATGTTAAAACAAAGTCAGATATAAATTCACTGTCAATTAATGTTAAAATGCATTCGGATATAAATTCACTGTCAATGAATGTTAAAACACAGTCAGATATGAATTCACTGTCAATTAATGTTAAAATGAAGTCAGATATAATGAATTTTGCTGGCCATCGGTGTTCTTAAAAGACGTAGGTAAGGGTTGACTCCCATTAAAACGTAGGTGATACCATTACATGTAATCATTGTTTCTAAAATTAAAAATATCTGGCATGCTTCATACATCCAACGCTATCACTAAAACTAAGGAAGGCAATGGTGGTATCGTTGGGTGAGTTATGACAAGGATGAGTGGCAAGTGGTAAGGTTGTGTGTGAAATCACAATATAACATCATAAAATCACAATATAACTGTGATAGCATTATTAATTAAAAAATCACATATATGTGATAGCATTATTAAAATCGCATATCTGTGATAGTATTATTAAAATCGCGTCCTCGAGGTGTAGGACAGTCGGTGACGGAGTGTGTTGTTAAGCCACTCTGTGTTGAAAAGTCACCGGTTCGAAACCTGTGGGGACAAAAAATCCAACCATGTTAAGGGTTGGTGTGGCTCAGGCCGGGTGCGATCCTCGGGTGATTTTGACGGCTTAGATGCCCCTAAGTCGTGGTTTCTCAAGCCATAGGTTAATCCTGATGCCAACAGGTTCGGCCACATTAACAAAAAAAAAAAAAGTATTATTAAAATCGCATTATTAATCATAAAATCACATATCTGTGATAGAATCATTAATTACCCAACTGTGATTACATTACAATGATATCCAAAAAGGGGTTGGGAAACATTTAAACAGAAATGTAGAATATAATTAAAAAACACAGACATATCCCTTCATACGAAACACAGGCTGTGTAAGTTGCAACCGCTATGTAAATTGTTGTGGTTCAAGTGCAAAAATGAAAGCTAAATTCGTCTTCAAATATATTAAATTTGAAGAGGGAAAATTACAGGCCAGATGTGTTAAAATGTAAGGTAAGTTCACCTTCAAATATATTAAATTGCAGAGGGAAAATCGCAAGCGAGATGTGTAAAAACGTAAGGTAAATTCTCCTTCAAAATATATTAAATTGTAGAGGTGATATAAAAACATGCATGGTAATGAGTTGATCACAGAGAGAAAAGATAAACCATCACAGAGCTATTCAATTGCAAGAAGGCACAAGACAATCATTCAACCAGGAACAATCAACCAGGGTAGACAACTAGGCAAAAACATCCTTCTCTCATCATCCACACACATAAAAGCAGGGCATTAGAATCTATAGGTTGATATGCACCGAAGTGATGACCATCAAATCGTCTCCTGGATGACTGCTCACGCATGGACTGATGATCTAGGGATGAGGACGAAAGATAAGGCACAATATCTTCATAAAAATCAATAAAACAAAACAGAACAGGCATAGCAATCAGGGATTGGTTTCCAAGGAAATAAATTCAATGCAGTGAGCGTAAAGCTATGATGACTTTAAGTTCTCAATTAAAAATGATGAGTAATACACTTTTATTTACACAATTAAAAGTACAGAAATGAAAGCGCAAGAGCAATATTTATCTACCATTCAAAATAAATACAGGCATACCGTAGCCCAAGGTGATAGCTCTGATTCATTGTCCCGTATGCTCTGTCCAACTCCCACTTGCCGACCAATGTGACTTTATCGGTACCTCCCATCCAACGCTAGGGGTACTCTTCTTCCCCCTAAGCCCCCCGAGCCGAAAAGGGGTCACACACACCAAACTAATGAACAAATAGCAACTATATCGCCTCTTAAGGTCGAGCTACCACTCGTTACCCGAGCTGGGTATCCCAACTCCCACAAGATAAGTCAGTCAAGAAACAAATTTTGTAGCGTAACGTTACGCATAAAATCTATGATCCATACTCCTCCTACTCCATCCTTTTTATAGAGTTTCTAAGTGCTTTCTTTCCCAAATTCCCATTCAATTTACTTTTCATTAATTTAATTCAAAAAAAATCCCCCGTACACATGTCACCCATCCCCCTAGTTACACCAAAAATTAATTTCATTAATTATTTAATTATTCCTATTTCCCTCACCCACCTAAAAACATTCATAAAATCGCTCCTTGGTGTCCCCATATTCTCTTACACATTTTAAATGACTTACGCCCTTACTAAATTCCTAGTTGAGTTCATATTTAGAAAGTTCTTAAAGGCAAGATTCCTTACTAAGTTAGTCATTCTTGTTTTTCCTTATGGTTCCCTTTTTCTTTACGTTTCCCTCTTTTCCCTTAGTTTTCTATTTCTTTTAAGTTTCCCTCTTTTCCTTTTTTATCTAAAACTCAAATTAGCAAGTGTAGAAAATTTACCTTTCACCCCTTTTTCTTTTTAATTAATAAATTTTAATTAGCATATGTAGAAAAACAATCAATTCCCCTTTAAAATTTTAATCCCTCAATATAATTTGATTTTAATAAATTAATTGAATTTCTTACACCCTTCTCGTCACACGTTTAATTATGATTATATTATTTTTTTACCACAAGTATCACTTAGACCTAGATTTTAATTTCCTAAGTTGGGCGATATTTTTATTAGGTAAATTGTTTTTTTTTTTTAAATCTTACTTATCACATCATTCATTTTAAGGCCAACTAATATTATTCAATTACCAATTGAAATCACGACGTTCCCTTCAGAATGCACTACGTGCTCCAAGAGTGTCACTCACCTCTTTCCATTTTCCTTGCGCGACGTGCCCTTCAGGACACACTATGTACTCCAAGGGTGCCAATCGCCTCTTGACTGACTTGGTAGACATCAAAACCCCTGGAGTCAATACTCCATCAGGTGATCTTTTAGGAGACTAAGGGCCTCTAAGGAATAAGGCCCATGCCTTACTGCATGCCCCTTAGAATCATCGTGCGTGACTGTCATAGTCTACCCTCACAGCATCGTGGGTCTTCTCAAACTAGGTAATCATTAACCTACAGCTTGAGCCACAATGAGAGTGCTAGTAAGCTATGGTAGGGATGATATCCACACCTCTCCCTCAGATCTCTAGTTGTCGTGCATGACCCCTCTACTCCACATGTGAGTCCGGTCGGCAAGCTATCGTCAGCCTGCATCATCAAAAAATCATGTCAACAATAATAATCAATCATCATAACATCTAATCAAATGTACATATGTCATATCTACAACAATCAAACCATAATAGTCCACTCCCTAACTCGATCCAGATTCCAAGGGTTTGATCGATGCCTCTGCATCCTCAAGGTCCAAATTCCTTCACACTCAGGAGAACCGAGTCAATAGCACCTGTCTATGTCAATACTACAAAATAACATGTCATCGTATCCATAATGCCTCATAATCATAATCAAATGCCCAATAGTATAATAATATGGATCACTTGCAAGCAAGTGTCCTCAAAGAATAACTTCACCCAGTGCACGCAAGAGTGGGATGTTACATGGGTAATGGACCCAAGGTTGTTCCATGTATAATGGTATGAGTTTTAATATATTTGAAGGTAATACTATTCTATATGGATCGTACATGTCATGCCATTTCTAGTGGTATGTGGAACGTCACATAACTCCTCACCGTTTGAGAGTTATGGCCTTACGTAGTTGGAGGACCCTCATATGTTGGCTTGAAGCCCCAAAAGGTCAAAGAAGTCAAAGATATTGCAAATAAGAAATTATTATTTAAATGATAAAGTAAAGTGACGAAGTCAAGAAGGATTATTTAAATAATAAAGTGAAGTGACAAAATCAAAGAAGATTATTTAAATGATAAAGTGAGGTGACAAAGTCAAGGAGGAATATTTAAATGAGAAATTAATGGAGAAATTTCTAATTATGGAAAGTGGTTAACCCTAAAAATGAGGAAAATAGGTTAAGTGACCTATAAATGGGTTAAGTGACCTAGAAATAGGTTAAGTGACCTAGAAGATGGAGAGTATAAATAAGAGGCAAGGCTCTCTCATTTTACATAAAACTTGAAAATATTGAATATCTATAGGTGAATGAGGTAACCAAAGGATATCAAGCCTAATTTCAGAGGGAAGGTGAAGTAAACAAGGCCGAAATTCAAGGCAGGATAAATTATTTTGATGATGCTTTCTAAGGTATGTTATTTACAGGTCATCTCACCATTTTCGCAATAAAGTTTTTTATAGAATGATTCAAACCCTAAAATTGATAGAACAATGAGGAAACATATCCAAGTATCTATGGTAAAAAATTCAGTTTGTGGGTCGTTGTATTTTCAGAGTTACACTCTGTGGAAAATAGGGTTTGTGTCTAGTCCTGAAACTAGTCTAAAACATGTGTTTTGGGTAAAAACATCATAACTTCTTCATAACATATCCAAATGTAGTAATACCAAAGGTTTTGGTTAGAGTACATTCTTTAGTATGTTGTGTAACATTTTCATATCGATTCAACAAATATTTTGTGAGGGGAACTCTCTACAAGGTCGCTCTCTAGAATAAGTTAGAATTCAACAAGGTATGTCATTTTTTCTATAACTCCTTTTATGAGAGGTTCCAAGTAGTTACACTTGCAGGAATTGCATAAAACACACTAAAGAACATTTTGTATCCGTTTCAGATATTTATTCATTACAGGTACATAGTTATGATTATTTCAAGTTAGGGTTGTTTACTAATCCAAAACTAGTCATGTGAGACTAAAGAAAAGTTTGATGAAAATGATAGTATCTTGTTAAGGAGTAGGTTTGCAGGCATGTGATCATATACACCAGGTCTATTACAGAGGTAGAAATCATATTTGGATGATGAAATTGATGAGGGATTTTGGTTGGAGCCTCTTTCCAGTTGCAACTGGAAAACAAAGAAAGTTGGTGTTTCCAATGAATGTAATTCTTCAAGACATATAAGAAAAATAATTATGTGGTTTTCTCCCAGTTTGGGTTTCCACGTAAAACACTGGTGTACTGTGTATGTGTATAATTGTTCATTTGTTCATTTCTTATTTACTCTACAGTTATTGGATGATAATGCTACATTGATATAACACTTGGATTATATGGTTAAAAATGATTAAATTGCTCTATTATTGATTAACCCCCCCTCTAAGTAATCTAAGAGTTGGTATCAGAGTGATTTCCTTCAGAAATCATTTTAACCAATGAAAGGTAGATCATGGAGAGAAACAACTTGTATAAAAATGGAATACCACAGTTCAATGGAAAAAAGTATGCATTTTGGAGCATAAGGATGAAAACATATATACAAGCACAGGGATTTGAAATTTGGAAATCAATTGTAGATGGATACATAGCACCAGCAATTCCACCAACAAATGACAAAGAAGTGAAACTTGGTCATAATAATTCCAAAGCCAAAAATGCACTTATGAATGGTCTTAGTGAAACAGTATTCACCAAAGTTGCACATTGTAAATCCGCTAAAGAGATTTCGGACAAACTTCAAAATATTTATGAAGGAGATTCAAAAGTCAAAGAAACAAAGGTTCAAACTTACATAGGTCATTTCGAACAAATTAAGATGAAGGAAGATGAGAATATTGCATCTTATTTTTTACGAGTTGATGAAAGCGTAAATGCAATCATAGGATTGGGAGAAGAAATAAAAGAATCTGTAATTGTTCAAAAAGTAATAATATCTCTTCCTTTGATATTTGACCCTAAGATATCAGCACTAGAAGAAAGATCAGATCTAAACTCAATAAGCATGGATGCATTACATGAAATCCTCACAGCATATGAAATGAGAACTGAACAGGAAAATCCAAATATAAAATAAGAAGCCTTCAAAGCATCCAAAAAGTCAAAGCAAAAGGGAAGATAAAAAGAAGAACATAGTAGCAACAGTGATGTCTCAGAAGATTATAAAGAAGTGGCCAACTTTTTCAAAAGACTGAACAAGTGAATCGAGGGTAGGTATAGAGGTAATCTTCCTTTAATTTGTTTTAATTGTGATGGTATTGGTCATTTTGCTAACAAATGTCCTTATAATAAAAATGGAAATGATGAAGGTTACTCAAAACGCAAAAAAACATATAAAGACAAAAGAACCACAAAGAAAGTTTTCAACAAAATCTTATGCACCAAAGAAAACATCTCATCATTAGATGAAGATGAAGTCAGTGATAGTGAGACAGAAAGAGTTATATTCATGGTAGTAGAAGACTCTGATAATGAAGACTCTGAAGAAGAATATGAATAAGCCTAAGATGAATATGAAGAAGTCGAGGAAGAAATTGAAGAGGCAGAAGTTGACTACTGAGAGGAATTAATGTGTGCCATAGAATTTATCAGAAGAGAAAAGAAGAAAAACAAGAAACTACAAGTAGAACTAGACAAGAAGGAAGACACTCAATAACTAGAACAAATGATCACAAATTTGAAGGTTCAAATAGAAGAAGATAAAAGAATTGAAGAAGTACTCAAAGAACAACTAGAAGAAAAAGACCAGATCATTGGAAATTTGGAAGCAGAGATTGTCACATTAAGAAAGGATATTCAAAAGAAAAATATGTAGAACAACTCAAAAGTTTTGGATGACATTATCAGCAGTAAAAAATCTCATCATGACAAGTCTGAACTTCGATACAATCAGATAGAAAAAGGATCAATCTCCAAAACAACAGAGCAAGAAACATATCCAAAAAGATATGCAGAAAAAATCAAGGGGGATATGAAGATCTACAAGGAATATCACAGGGACACTCCTCCAGTGCGAAGATTCATATTTCATAATCAACAATCGGAATATAGGCCTTAGGAAGAAGAATAATTTACAAGAGTACCTCCTTTCAGAAGATCTTCAACTCCCGGGTATCAAACTATGTTTTTTGGTTTATGTTATGCATGTAATAATTTTGGACATAAAGATGTGAATTACAGAGCTAACAACAGGAACACAAACAACTTTGAAATTCATACACAAAGGGGTTATCCAAGAAGGCCTAGTGAAACACGGAGAAGAAGTTACCACGGGTTTGAATCTTTGAGCACTTAAGTGGAATGTTACAAATGTAACAATTTTGGACACATGGCGAAAGATTGCAGAATGACAGTCCCTCCTAGTGAACCACAAAAAAATAACAACAGTCACAGATGGGAACCTCGGAAAAAAACATGGATAAGAAAGCAGGATCAGTATAGCAATGAATAATTCACACTCTCTCTCTACAAGCTAAGCAGAAGAAACGTGGTTGGTATGTTGACAGTGGTTGTTCAAAATACATGACAAGTGATAGAGACAGGTTTCTTAAATTACGAAAGGAAAGAGATAGATCAATCTCCTTTGGTAATGATGATTTAGAAAAAATCATTGGAAAAGGCACGGTAAAAATTGGGAACAAGAATACCAAGGCATAAAATGTTCTACTAGTCGAAGATATGAAGCATAATATTCTAAGTGTGATTCAAATGTGTGATCAAGGTCATAAAGTTACTTTTGATTCACAAAAGTGCGAGATAAGAAAATAAGGTTCAGGAAAATTGATTGCTACATCTACGAGAACTTCAAGAAACATATATGTATTAAGTGAAATTTGAAATGAAAAGTGTTGTCTAGGAAAGGAAGATGAAATTTAGCTATGGAACAAAAGAATGGGTCGCATACATTTTGATAACCTTGTCAAATTCAGTAGAAGAGAAGCAGTCAGAGAAATGCCCTGGATCACGAAACCAACCAAAACTTTGTGCAAGCATTGTCAACAAGGAAAGAAAACAAAGACCAGGTTCAAATCAAAGGAATATTCAACGACAAAACCACTGGAAATTGTGCATAGTGATCTATTTGGACCAACTACAACAAAGGGTTTAAAAGGTGAGAAATACTTTATGTTATTAATTGATGATTATACAAGAATGACTATAGTTTGTTTTCTCAAGAATAAGTCAAAATATTTTGAAAAATTAAAGATCTACAAGGAAATGGTTGTAAATGAAATGGATTCAAAAATCAAATGCTTGAGATCTAATAATGGAGGAGATTTCACTTCAAAGGAATTTATGGACTATTGCAACAGTCATGGAATAAAAAGTCAATTATTTGTTTCTAGGACACCTCAACAGAATGGATTTGTTGAAAGAAAGAACAGGACAGTACAGGAAATGGCTTGAACAATGTTAATGGATTCCAAATTGACAGATATATTTTGGACACAGACAATGCATAAAACAACTCACATTCAAAATAGAGTTATTCTCAGAAACAAAACTGACAAAACTCCCTACTAGCTATGGAAAGGAAGACCAACAAATGTGAAGCACTTCATAGTTTTTGGAACCAAATGCTACAACAAAAGAGAAGATGGAATAATGGGAATGTTTGACTCTTGTGTAGACAAAGGAGTACTTGTTGGTTACTCAAGTATAAGGAAATCATACAAGTGTTACAATCTGAGATTGAACAAAGTTGTAGAAAGCATCAATGTAAAAATTGATGAAACAAGCAGACCATAATCAAAGGAAGAAGAAAATGAATCAATGGAAAAACTTTTTTGAAGAAGAAGCAGAAGATGAAAAGGAAGTAGAATAGGAAGATGAAGAGAATACGACATAAGAAGAAGATCAAGTTCAACAAGTTCCTCCAAAGACACCTAGCAAACGAGTACAAAAGAATCATCCTTTAGATCAAATTATCGGAAACAAAGACGCAGGAGTTGAGACAAGAAGAAGAATTTGTTCACCAGAACAAACACACCTACCACTCACATCTACAATTGAACCAACATATTTTGAAGAGGCCAACAAGGATGAATTTTGTAACAAGACCATGGATGAATAATTGGATCAAATAGAGAAAAATGACACTTGGTAATTGGTTCCAAGACCAAAGGATAAGAATGTGATCGACAAAAAGTGGGTATACATGAATAAATTGAATGAAGATGGGCAGGTTACAAGGAACAAAGCTAGATTGGTATGTAAATGATATGCATAGGTTGAAGGAATCGACTTTGAAGAAACATTTACCCCAGTTGCCATAATGGAAGCAATCTGATTTCTTTTAGCTTATGCATGCTCCAAAAATATCAAAGTGTATCAGATGGATGTAAAATCAATTTTTTTGAATGGGGAACTTGAAGAATAAGTCTACATTGAACAACCGGAAGGATTTTATTTGTTAGAGAATGCAGACTATGTGTGAAAATTAAAGAAGGCCTTGTATGGTCTAAAACAGACTCCTAGAGCATGGTACTCTAGACTGGATAAATATCTACAGAAGGAAGGGTTCAGAAAAGGAAATGCAGACAACAACCTCTACATCAAGGTAAGTCAATGTAATATTTTATTAATTGAAGTTTATGTTGATGATATCATTTTTGGTAGTGATGATGACAGGTTAAGACAAAAATTTGCAAAGGACATGCATAATGAATTTGAAATGTCATTACTTGGAGAAGTATCCTTCTTTTTGGGACTTCAAATACATCAAAGAAACCAAGTAATTTTTATTTCTCAAACCAAGTATATTAGAGAAATGCTAAAGAGGTTCAAAATGGAATATTGCAAACCAATTATCACTCCCATACAAACCAATTGCAAGTTAAGAAAAGATGATAATTCAAAGTCTACAGATTAGAGGCAATACAGGTCAATGATTGGCAACATACTATATGTGAAAGCATCCAGACTAGATGTAATGCAGGCAGATGGATAGGTGGCATGATTTCAAGCATCACCTAAGGAATCAAATGTATTAGCATTGAAGATAATTTTAAGATATCTCAAAGGAACAAAAGAGTTTGGATTATGGTATCCAAAAGGAAATGATCTATCTCTTATTGCCTACACAGATGCAGATTGGGCAGGTTGTATTGATGACCGACGAAGCATCAGTGGAGCAACTTTCTACTTGGTTGATTGTTTAGTATCATGGCTAAGAAAGAAACAATCAACAATATCTCTATCTACAACCGAGGTAGAGTATATTGCAGCAACAACATGTTGTACACAGGTTCTTTGGATGAAACAAAATTTGACATATATATAGGTTGAGTATGATGAGTCCATTCCAATATATTGTGATAATACAAGCTCCATAAGTATCTCAAAGAACCCGTTGATGCACTCCAAGACGAAGAACATTCCAATAAAGTATCACTTTCTATGGGAACAGGTTACAAAAAGAACATCAGAGTTGAGTATGTGGGCACAAAAGAACAAGTGGCAGACATATTTACAAAACCACTTCCATGGGAAGAATTTAAGTATCTTCGCTAGAGACTCGGAGTTATTCCTACTCCAAAATGAATGCTTTTGAATGCTTATCTTATATGTGTTAGATGTACATGAGGAAGCACCATAAAGAGGGCAGTTCAGTCAGGGGGAGCAGCCCCGGATGGAAAGATACCTTTTCCATTGATGACAAAGGGGGAGAGATTCATTAGATGCAAAGGACAGAGGCATGGTTCCAGAGGGAGAAATGGTCACAAAGATGTAGAGGACAGAGGCATGTTTTGAGGGGGAGTATGAGTGATATGATTTTCAATATTACATCAGAGTGTTTCCATCAATTCAAAAGGGGGATATTAATGATTAAGGTTGGTTGTCATTGATTTCAACCCTTGAAGAAATCCCAGTAGAGAATTCCAGTAGCATAAAGGTTTGGGTAATGGACCCAAGGTTGTTTCATTTATAATGGTATGAGTTTTAATATATTTGAAGGTAATACTATTCTATATGGATAGTACATGTCATTCCATTTATGGTGGTATGTGGAATGTCACATAACTCCTCACGGTTTGAGAGTTATGGCCTTACAAAGTTGGATGACCCTCATATGTTGTCTTGAAGCCGCAAAAGATCAAAGAAATGAAAGAGATTGCAAAGAAGAAATCATTATTTAAATGATAATTTCTTCTTTGCAAGATATTTGACTACTTTGACCTTTTGGGGCTTCAATCCCACATATGAGGGTCCTCCAACTTTCTAAGCCCATAATTCTCAAACTGTGAGGAGTTATGTGACGTTCCACATACCACCAGAAATGGCATGACATGTACTATGGAGAGTTAAGTGACCTATAAGATGGAGAGTATAAATAAGAAGCAAGGATCTCTCATTTTACATCACACTTGAGCATATTGAATATCTATAGGTGATTGAGGTAACCAAAGGATATCAAACCGAATTTCAAAGGGAATGTGAAGAAAAGGAGGCTGGAATTCAAGGGAGGATAAATTCTTTTGATGATGCTTTCTAAGGTATGTTATTTACAGGTCATCTCAACATTTTCGCAATAAATTTGTTTCTAGAATGATTCAGACCATGAAATTGATAGGCCATTGAGGAAACATATCCAAGTATTTGTGGTAAAAAATTCATCTTGTGGGTTGTTGTATTTTTGGAGTTACACTCCGTGGAAAATAGAGTTTGTGGCTAGCCCTGAAACTAGTCTAAAACGAGTTTTTCAGGTAAAAACATCATAACTTCTTCATAATAGATCCAAATTCAATAAGAACAAATGTGTTGGTTAAAGTACTATATTTAGTATGTTGTGTAATATTTTCATATCTATTCAACAAATATTCTATGTGGGGCATGATCTACAAGGTCACTCTCTAGAATAAGCTAGAATTTAACAAGGTATGTCATTTCTTCTATAACTCCTTTTATGAGAGGTTACAATTAGTGAAACCTCGATGAAGTTCACAAAAAACACTAAAGAACATTGTGTATCAGTTTCATATCTTTATTCATTACATGTACATAGTTATCATTATTTCAAGTTAGGGTTGTTGACGAATCCAAAACTAGTCATGTGAGACTAAAGAAAAGTTTGATGAAATGATAGTCTCTTGTTAAGGAAGGTTTGCAGGTATGTGATCATATACACTAGTTCTATTATAGAGTTAGAAATCATATGAGAATGATGTAATTGATGAGGGATTTTGGTTGGAGCCTCCTTCCAATTGCAACAAAAAAGCAAAGGAAGTTGGTGCTTCCAATGAATGTAATTCTTCAAGACATACAAGAAAAATCATTCTGTGGTTTTCTCCCGTATTGGGTTTCCACGTAAAAAACTGGTGTACTATGTATGTGTATGATTGTTCATTTCTTATTTACTCTGAGGTTATTGGATGATATTTCTACATCGATATAACACTTGGATTATATGGTTAAAAAGGATTAAATTTCTCTATTATTGATTCATCCCCCCTCTCAGTAATCCAACAACATACTCGTCTCTATAGCAATGGACTTTCGTGGAAATAACGACGAAAATCCCGCCCAATTTAAAACAAACATGAAAATAATGGAAAGGTGGAAAACTTTTGTGGAATAATCCACCCATATGTAGTAGTGTCTCAAGTACAAAGGTAGAGATGATATAAAGAGAAGGGATATGAACTTTGAAGTAGGATATTAGGTGTTATATCATCTGAGAAAGAACAAATTTCCAAAAGGGGAATATAACAAGGTAAAGTTGAATTTTTTTTTCCCATGCAAGATTCTGAGAAAGTTGTCAGAATTAGAATTGCCAAAATATGTAGGCATATATCCTATCCTTAATGTTGCATATGTATATCATTATCATGTAGGTGAAGGAATTCAAACACCATAAAACAATGAAGAAGAGAAGCAGGTTCATTGGAAGAAACAATTGCCAGTAACATAGTCTTTAGTACCTGAGAAAATTTTACACAAAATGTTGAGTAAGAAAACAAGAGGCAAAGAGTACCTTGAGTACTTGGTCAAATGGAAAGACCATCCAGTTGAGTATTGAACTTGGATGACAACCACAATACTACAGAAAAGCGGTAGCACTGTTGAAGGCCTCATGGACATGAATCCATGAACAATTTGAACCTTGGGAGTATGATGCAGGGGCATCCATCAAATTCAAGTTGGATGACTTCCAAATAGTCATGATCACTTATCACAAAGGGTTGGTTCCTTGAGGTTAGGAGTTAGTTTCATTTCAGTAATTGTAATTGATTGTCAATCCATTTGTGATGACATTTGAATTATAGAGAGCTAGTCTCTCTCTTTGTTTGTATTAGACAGTTAGTGGGATTATTGGATACGTAATCTATTTACTATTCATAGTTAGCAGATCCTATTTTTGTGGATCTGGATAGGCATAATGGTTTCTATATACCTATGTAAATTCGAATGTAAGAGGGTTGAAGTTAGGAGAGTTTGAGAGAATATGAATAAAAATTTTACATGTTAAATTCTCAAGAAATAAAGGAGCAAACTCTCTCTTTCAATGAATCTTTTACCGTTATACAATTTTGTATCCTGTAGAAATATCTTTAAGAAAGAAAACCTATGTGTCATATGTGAATGCAAGCATATTATAATTCTATGTGAATTGTAAAGGAAGGTAAGTGGATTAAGTTAGAGTGAAGATTTCACTTGTAGAAACTCATATTAATATCCTTCAGTATATAAGCTGGAGATTTCTCATTGATTTTGAATCCTCTTTATGCAACTTTGAATGAGACTAAGCTCTATTTTCAGAATTAAGTTAATGGTTGTCATTCCTTTGCAAATATCTACTATTCCATGAAGAGGGACATATTTGTTTGAAGGGGGAGATCGTTGTTGGAAAAATATTGTTGCTTGAAGAGGGCGATCTTTTTTGGTTGATGAGGTAACGACGATCTCTATGTTTTGTTTGGAGACTCTCATTTGTATGAAAATCCCTCTGTTCTATCCTCTGAAATAAAAAATCAAACCCTAGGTCTCATTTCCATATTTCAAGTCAACTGTTATATCCAATGGATGGATGGCTCAAGTTTAGTTTGACTGCTAGTCGATTGGTTGTTGAAATTCCTTTTGTACCTATGTGAAACACTTAAATTGCTTAGTGTTGAAAATATATTTTAAAATAAATAAAGCTTGCGTTGGAATGAGTGTGTTGGAAATTCTTTCAAGGAATGATTGTTTAGCAGACTTTGTGCTAAGTGTTGGAAACATGCCAATGAATTTCACATGTGCTCACATGCACATGCATGCAACTATGTTAGGAATGTGCATGCATGCAATCTATTTATGAACTATTCATTTAACTATGTGATCTATTCATGATAAGTTTGTGTAACTGAGTGATAGATGTTATATATATGATCATACCCATTGAGGTGAGAGTGCAAGGTGTGTAGAGAGAATACTGTGTGTGA
Source organism: Picea glauca (assembly GCA_000966675.3). Lineage (NCBI taxonomy): Eukaryota > Viridiplantae > Streptophyta > Pinopsida > Pinales > Pinaceae > Picea > Picea glauca. The sequence goes on from JZKD02S1672691.1 coordinate 104,336, forward strand.
GGAGAGGATGATTGTATGCTTGAGATTCGCTATTGTAATTCTCCCTTGAATAATATGAATATCAAATATCATTGTCCGTGGTTTTTTCCCACATTGGGTTTCCACATAAATCATTGTGTCAATTATGTGATTGTTGTTCTCAGTTTTATGCATGTTTAATCTTGCTTGTTGATCCTCTGTTTTTCTTCCGCTGCCCAACAAGTGGTATTAGAAGAGGTTGACTAAGTGTTGCAGGTGAGCCAAGGAAAATTGTGTGCAGGTTTCTTGTGAGCACAAGAAGGAGTGATTAAGTGAGTATCAGGTCATTGGCACTCCCTAGGAAGTTTTAGAGGTGTGTCGACACTCTCAAACTTAAGAAATTGTGATTTTCCCAAAATCGACGCACATTGTTTGTGCACCACAGAGCGCTGGAAAATCAACACTCCCCTATATACACTAAAGGAGCACTAATCTCTCAAACTCGCACTCCCTTTCAACACTCCCAGGAGCGTCGTTCTTAAAAAAACAAAAAATTTCATGGTTTAAAAAAATTCGATGGTATAAAAGTCAAGGTGAGAAGGGGATTTTGTTTTATTAATCATGTCATATAAAGAAGAGGTTGAAGTTTTGTATTATTATGCATGATAAATAATAAGGGGATGACATTTATTAAAGAGTGTGAGAGGATGTTTTTAAATTAAAGGTGAGGTGGATAATATTTTAAAAGCATATATGGGAAGTATAATATATGTGTTATATTAATCCTATTTTTTTTTTTAATTAAAAGTTACATTTTAGGGGTGTAACCTGGAATATAAAAGTATTCCTTAATTTTTTAAAAGGCTAAGTTTTATATAAGTAGCAGTTTCTGTAGTTTTCTGCTAATGACGAAATTGCAGAGTTCTAAGTTTGAGGTGGTGAAATTCGGTGGTAAGAATAGCTTTGCGCTATGGAAGCTCAAGATGAAGGATCGAATTGTACAACAAGGATTGCAAAATGAATTGGCTGGAAAGAAAAATAAATTGACAAGCATGAAAGATGAGTACTGGGAAGATCTCGATGCAAGAGCCCTCAATACCATTTATTTTTGTCTAGAAGATGAAGTGTTGTTTAACATCATTGAAGAGGTGAAAACATAAGGTTTGTGGACCAAACTGGAGAGTCTGTATATGAAAAAGAACTTGATGAACATAATCTTCTTGAAGAGGAAGTTGTATAGCTTGTAGATGAAATAAGATATAGAAATTAATGATCACTTGAATGTTTTCAATACTGTGATTTGTCAATTATCTAATATGGACGTAACATACGAATATGAAGACAAGGAGGTTACGCTACTATGTTTGTTGCATGAGTCTTTGGATCATTTGGTCACAACTATGTGGTTTAGCACAACAAATGCCATTGATTATGACATTGTTCTGGGAGCTTTGTTTTCTAAGGAGATGAGGAAAATGTTTAGTAAAAAAACTTCAACAACAGAAGAAATGGTGGTCAGAGGTCGATATATAGAAAGACAGAAAAATCATAGGTGTACATCAAGGTCTAAGTCAAAAGGAAAGAAGAGTAAGAAGAAATTTTGGTCGTGTGAAAAATCTGGCATATCAAGAAGGATTGTTCGACAAGATAGGATGCATCCAAGGAGGACTCCACAAAATAAGCAAAGGAAGCTAATGTAGCTTAAACATGTTCAGGTTCCATTTCAGGTATGGTTCATGAGGTATTGTCTACTTTTGATGTTTCACATCAACATCAACATTGGTTGTTAGATTCTAGTACGTCCAGCCACATGTGTCTTCACAGAAATTGGTTCTCAACTTACCAATCTATTGATGATGGTTTTGTTTTTATGGGAAATGATTTTTATTGTAAAATTGTTGGAGTTCGTAGCATCCAGATTAAAATGTCTGATGGTTTTGTAGGAACATTAACAATTGTAAGGTATATTCCCAAACAAGGAAATAAATTGATATGTTTCGGAGTTCTATATTATGTTGGTTACAAGTGTACAACTCAAGGTGGAGTATTGAAGGTGTTCAAAGGAATATTAGTAGTCATGAAGGCAAAGAGGATCGAGAACCTTTATCAACTTGAAGGAATGACATAGGTAAATCAAGTAATGTGAGGTCTCTTCAAACAGAGCCTTATAAAACAAAACAAAAAAATTGATTTAAGAAATGCTATCCTAACATTTTCACAATTTCATAACCAGCATATAACCATTCAGCTTAAATAAAATTTATGAATAGATCATAATAAATTATATAACACAGCAAAAAAATGAAAACACATACCTCTAACTGATGCTACTGCTGATCTCCAACCCTGCCTGATGCTCTGCCCAAATTCTCCAACTTTGCCTGGTGATCTGCCCAAAACCGTCTAACCACCCAACCACCTAGGAATAGAGCCTCTCTGGCTCCCTAGCTCCAGGATTCCGTAAATATTCTTGGCCCCCGAGCCCAAAACTCCCAGCAATAGGTGTCCCCTATATCAGTCCTACAATAAGCTTCTCTAGCTAGCCAAAAACTAGTAATACAATCTCCCAATCTTCCCCCAAAATATCCCTCCCAAAATGCCCCAAACCTTCCCCATTCACCGCCTCTTCCTTTCATTAAGACTCACCCACCTTATCCCTCCATTCAATGCCAACCACCTTAATGGTTCCATCATTCGATATGTTAAGTTTTCATTTAATAAATTAAAATTTATTAAACTTAAATTCATTACCCAAATATTTAATGAGTTAATTAATTAATTAATATACATTAAACAATTAATAATTCAGGACAATTAATTAATTTAATTAATTAAAGTTAATACACTTTAATCAATTATTTAACTATGACAATTAATTATTTAACTAGGGTTGTTGCATACACCCACCCTTCAGGAAACTTCATCCTGAAGTTAAAGTATTTTAAGATACAAGGGAAAGACACAGGGTTCACACATTCATATCCAATAACCACAATTATCAGTAGGTAAGCCAAGAAAACTCATACATAATAGTGTATATGTACAAGAAATGCATGTGTAGCTAGTACATACAAGTCTCGTGCATGTACTAATAACAATAAGTATCACCTCTATAGTAATTTTTGTATGCATCCAATCCATTCAACCAGACTTATTCATTGTATAAAAGATAATAAACCAATCAATGTTTGTGAAATCCATTAATTACAATAATCTAGCTCAACAATGTTTATTTAGACAATTGTAGTTTAGTTAAGTAATTATGAATATACATATATATGCATTTTCTTTTCAGAAGGAAAAACAATAAATTCCACCATAAGGCAAATCTCCATACACTCTCAACTATTTCTATTCATCCTTCCTCCCGAACTTACTTCCATATTCCATTCTTATCCTTCCTCTGTTGGACTATCTTGGAGCGTCAACTATATTGACCTAACTCCAAATAGAACCCGTAAGCGAAAGTGTCACTATCTTGACCAAGTTTCCCCAACATGCAACTGACAGTCATCATCACACGTCTAGGGGAGTGTGAACTAACACCATCCTCCCATGACTCTAGGTTTCAGAGGATACACGGTGGTAAATGCCTCCACCCCTCCTAACAAGACTAGGGTCCACACCCTATAATGGAATATACATTGGCACCGTGTTGTTGGGAGTTTTTTCATCGTTTATTCAGTTTTGGGAAGTCTCACCACCTGAAATCCTACACTGGTCCACATATCATAGCAATGTATCCAAACCAATATAATTTCACATACAAAGATTCATACCATATTGTTTCTCGACCAGTGGTCATGACATCCACTCTCATCATCATTATCCCTTGGCTATTTCATAGCCCAATTACCTGCATATTAGTCTGTAACACAAACTCATACATATCTTATGCATTATCATCATGTAATTGCATACAACCATAGTTTCAATTCAGTATCCGCATACCAACAAATTTAACATCAAAGTTTTCAAGTTAGAAATAGATCTCATAATATCCCATAAGTCAATTAACATTACCCATTCATGGAATTAGCATTTACATAATAGATTGCATCATATCCAACATCATTCAAATAGAATTTAAACCTTCATAGGATTCTCATTCACACAGTATATCGCATCATATCCATTATCATCAATAACATTTAAACATTCATAGAATTTACACTCACATAGTAGATCACATCATATCCATCATCATCAATAACATTTAAACATTCATAAAATTTACATTCTCACAATATATTGCATCATATCCATCATTATTCAATTACATTTAAACATTCATACAGGTTCATACGTCTTAAAAGTTCAAGTGTATCATTTAATAGTTTCACTGTGAATAGAAAATAAAGGTGTTTAGGCCTCAGATAATCCTAGTTGTCTAAGTTAAAAGGTGGCATTACATACTCCCAACCTTCGAGAAACAAATTCTTGAGGTGGTCAAAAAAGTGAGGGATAATCTCGTCGTAATGTCTCGACATCCTCCCAAGTAGAAGATCCTGGACTATACTTGTCCCACTGGACCTTAACTTGGTCTACCAAACGGTTCCTGAGCTATCAGAATCTACTGTCCAATATGTGTAACGGTTCTACTATGAGGGTTCCCACATCCGATACCTGCAATTCCTTCCAATTTTGTTTATGTGATTCATCAACAACATAATGACGTAGAACATATACATGAAAAACATTATGAGTTTTATGCAAGTGGGGTGGCAGTACGAGACGATAGGTGATGGGTCCAATTTTCTCTTGGATTTTGAACATTCCTATAAATTGAGGTGACAACTTTTTCCCCTTATCGAACCAAATGGTAATCTTATTAGGCCTAATATGAATGAAAACCCGATATCCCACTTTATAACTTCGACCAGTTCTGTGTGCATCCGCATAACTTTTCTGTCTATCCTGTGCTTCCTTTAGTCTCTGCCTATATGAATCACCTATTCCTCCATATCTTGAATCAATTATGGCCCAACTGTTACTCGGTCTTCTAACCTCTCCCAACTCAACGACATTCTGCATGGCCTTCCATACAGAGCTTCGTAGGGTGGAATTCCGATGGAGCTATGAAAACTGTTATTGTAGGCGAACTCTACCAAAGGTAGGTACTTCTCCTAATGGGTTTGATTATCCATAACATACATCCTAATCATGTCTTCCATAACTTGATTTACTCTCTTAGTTTTCCCATCTGTTTCAGGATGATAAGTTGTGCTTAAGTTCAACTGAGTCCCCAACGCTGACTGCAAACTTATCCAAAATCTAGAAGTGAATCTGGAGTCCCGATCTGAAATGATCTTCTTAGGTATCCCATGCAAACAGATGACCTCACTCACAAACACGTGTGCCACATTAGTGACATCATAAGTGTCTCTAACCGGAATAAAATGATCACTCTTGGTCAACTTATCAACTATCACAAGGATGGCATTGTCTCTATGAGATGTGAGCGGCAACCCCACAACAAAATTCATGGAAATGACTTTCCACTTGGACATAGGAACATCATGTGCTTTTAGGAGACCTGACGGGTGATGGTGGTTGGCCTTCACTTGTTGACACTCTAGGAATTTGGAGACGAAATGGACTGCATCACGCTTCATGCCTACCTAGAAGAAGAGCTTCTCCATATCTGTGTACATTTTCTTCACACCCGGATGCACACAATAAAGTGCTATATGGGCTTCCTTTTGTATGATGCTTTGAATATCCCCACTTTCAAGGATGTACATCCTTCCTCGATATCTTAATAGTCTGTCTTCTTCTAGACTATATCCTTCATACTTTGGATCTAATTTCCTCCCACTTTGGAGGTTTGAAGTAACCTTTAAATACCAATTGTCTCCATGGAGTTGCATCAACACACGTTCCCTCAGATTGAATTTTAAGGGTACCAAGGAGAAGACATGTGGCCTCCTACTCAAGGCATCCACGACCACATTCTCTTTTCCCTTGATGTATAAAATACCAAAATCGTACTCACTCATAAACTCACTCCACCGCCTTTGCTTGGCATTAAGATCCCTTTGAGTGAAGAGGTGTTTTAAACTTTGATGGTCCATTTTGAGGTCAAAGTTTCTCCCTACTAGATAGTGCCTCCAAAGTTTTAGAGCTAGCACTACCGCTACTAACTCTAAATCATGAGTAGCATAAAGTTCCTCGTGTTTCTTCAACTTCCTTGACGCATAAGCTATCACTCCTCCATCCTGCATTAGCACGGCCCCCAACCCCTTCTTTGAGGCATCTATGTAGACTGTGATGTCCTTTTCCATATCCAACACTCGTAGAATTGGTGCACTAGTTAGTGACCTTTTAAGCTCGATGAATGCACTATCACATTCTTCTGTCCATTCATGCTTGACCCCCTTGCGCTGCAAAGTGGTGATAGGTTTCACTATTTTAGAGAACCCTTCCACAAATCTCCAATAGTAACCTGCTAGCCCCATGAAGCTTCTTACCTCATGAGCATTTTTCGGAATTGGCCATTCCATAATGGCCTTTACCTTTTCTGGGTCCATAGAGATTCCTTCACCGGAAATCATATGACCTAAATAGTGAATTTCTTTCTGGAAGAAGGAACACTTGAACAACTTCCCATACAATTTGTTCTCTCTAAGGCAGGACAACACCACTCGCAAGTGTTCCTCATGTTCTCTTTCATTCTTGGAATAGATGAGGATATCATCTAGAAAGACTTGTACAAACCGGTCTAAGTACTTTTGGAATACACCGTTCATGAGGCTCATGAATATTTCTGGTGCATTGGTTAATCCGAAAGGTACTACCATGAACTCGTAATGCCCAAATCGAGTTCGAAAGGCAGTTTTAGGAATATTGTCTTCCTTAATTCTTAACTGGTGATACCCTGATCACAAATCAATCTTTGAGAATACCACTGCTCCTTTCATCTGATCAAAGAGATCATCTATTCATGGCATTGGGTACCTATTTTTCACTGTAGCACGGTTCAAGTCCCTGTAATCTATGCACAGTCGTAGGGAACCATCCTTCTTCTTCACAAAGATTACTAGTGCACCCCAAGGTGAGACACTAGGCCTTATTATCCCTAAGTCGAGTAGCTCTTTCAACTGCATATGCAACTCATAAAGTTATGGCATTTTCATCCTATACGGAGTCTTTGAAATTGGTTCTACACCAGGTTTTAGCTTAATAGTGAAATCAAGCTCCCTCTCAGGAGGTAACCCTAGTAACTCGTTCGAAACAACATCTTTAAACTCTGACAATACTGGGTACTGATCTAAGGAGGGTCCTTTCCTTTCATTCACTGATTCAATGACATAAAGTCAACACCCTTGCCTCATGCATCGCTTAACCTTCATAGTTGAGATAAAGAGTAGAGACACCTTTCGCCATACACCTAGGACCTCTATTAGTCTTCCTTCGTCGTCAACAGAAAGCACTTTTTTTACGAAACAATCTACCATAACTCTATGAGCTTCTAACCAATCCATTCCAATGATTAGGTCATACGCACCGAGAGAAGTGACGTATACCTTCAACCTGGTAGTACACACTCCCAGGTCTACTAGACAATTATCAATGCTAGGTCCTACCGCTTGTTTTTCCCCCGAAGCCATCTCGACTTGTTTAAAGTCATCATGCTCATAGGCTGCCAACCCACTCTTTTCTAATGCAGATGGTGAAATGAAACTATCTCTAGCACCAGAATCAAATAAAATTTTAACATTGATATGATTTAGCGTACCTGACGATTCCACCACCGTGGATTAATGTTCTACTTGGCGATTATTAACTGTTGCATAAATCTGGTGGCTACCACTTTCTCTTCCCATCGAGGTCTTTCCTTCTCTATGAAGAAATCCTGATTGTAACTCTGGGTAGTCACGATGGTAATGGGGTCCTCCACATCCCCAACACATAACATGAGATTGAACTTGTGTACTGCTCTATGACGGTCTCTGAAATGAGTTCCTTCCCCTGGAACCTCTGCCCCTACTAGTTTCTCCCTAAGATGGTCGTGGACCTGCCTACGTCGTTGGTGATATACGGGATGTTGCACTTGCTTCCATTGAAATCCCTATGGCAACTATCCTTGGTGCAACTCTATTACCATATGGAGGTGGCCTTGAGCCCCCTCCCCTGGGAAATGTCCTAGGGGCCTTCCCCATGAATCCAGGACGATGCAGAAAGGTCGATCTCGTACCTCCATTTAAGTTCATGTGTTCCTCAACATAACATGCATTTTCAACTACTTCCGCTACTGAAGATGGTTTCCACATCCGCACCATGGCCCTTATCTTAGGGTTTAACCCATAGACAAAGTGTTCTGCCTTTCGTTGATTATTATCCATGTATGAAACATATTTGACCAATTCCATAAACCTAATCTCATATTCTTCTACGGTCTTGTTTCCCTGTACTACAGCATGCAATGATCCCACCTACTGTTCCTCGTAGTAAGCTGGTAGATATTTCCTTCGGAACCTTTCCTCAAAAAGTTCCCAAGAGACTGTTTCAGGGGTAAGGTGCAATTTCCTCTCTAAGTTTCCCCACTAGTTTAGGGCACTGTCTCTCAACTAAAAATTTTGTATTTTCTCCTTTGATGTGGAAGCATAGTCTTTTAAGCTGAAAAACCTTTCCATGCCTTCCAACCATGCCTCCGCACGTTCACTGGCATGACCCCTGGAAAAATCTAGAAGTTTGATCTTCTACGGTTCTCTAGTGATGTCTTCGGGTGGAGGCCCTCCCCCAGAATCCCTCGACGCTTCAGGATTACCCACTCCAGATGGTGGGGGTCCCACTTCAATCCCTGCTGGCTCATGCCCCTTTAAAGTCTCATTTATGGCCTCCAAAGAGCACAGTATGAGAGCTAATTCAAGCGATGGTGGTGGCAGCGCTGGTGGTCTTTGCATCGATTCCCCTCTGCCTTGTTTTCCTCTCGTCCTAACCATATTGTATACTTGAATCTGCATCAACCAAAGTTTTTCAGGTAGTGTCTAGGGCAATTTGCATTTGTGCAACTTAAACTAGAAAATAGGGTTAGGCGTAAGTTTTCTTTTTACTTGTTTGTAAACAAACATTACTCTCTTTAGGGGAAGTGGCTAGGTGAGGATTAAAGCATATAAGCTTGATGTCTTCGCCTAAGAAAACTATTGACTCTCTTGCCTTGGTATCTATGCTAGCACTGTACCACACTCGCCAATTATTCTAACTTAACTATTTAGTCAAACATTTAACCCTTCCCATTATCAATATATGACATCTTATTACACACCCTTATAATATGAAGAAAACGCTCAAAGCTTGCGTTGGGCTTGTGTTGGTTAATGTGTGAAATCGGAGTTTGGCTTTGGTTTAGTATGCGCTTTGGCTTAAGGTGGTAAGTAGGTTACTTGTGCTCACACACCACACTTATAATATTTATTTATTTTTTATATATAATTTATTTTTTATATATAATTTATTTTTTTTAAATCGAATTTAAATTAATTAATTTAAATTTTAAATCCCTATATTAAAATAAAATCTAATTCATTTAACTTATTTAAACTTAATTGATAGTTTATATTAGAATTAAAATCCAATTCATTTAATTTATTTAATTTGTTAGAATTGTTTATTATTATTTTTTTTGAATAATTGAAATTTAATAATATATATATATTAGAGTAAAAAGAAAATTTAATTGATAAATAAATGAAAATAAATAAATATAAAAAAAAACTTACCCCGCAGGTAATAACCTGGACCTTTCATGTGATCCACATGTTACCCCCTCTTATTTTCAGAATAAAAAAAAAAAGTGATCATTTAAACCCTAAACGCCACCATTCCTTTCTCATTTGCTGGGTTGTCTGGTGCTTTTGCAGGCAGAGGGTGAAGGAAGGAGTTTAGGCGTGGCCAAGGGTCTGGTTGATCCCTCGGCCTTGGTCACTGAGTTATGGCTCTATCTCTCTCGGTCGTTGATGCTTTATGGGTGTGGAGCCGTGGGTTCTCCTGGGCATGGCTCTTGGTGCTCAGAAACAAAGGTGAAGGCGAATGTGAAGTCCGCAGGGTTCAAAACCACACAAGGCTTTCTCCCTTGGTCGTGGATTGGGGTTTGGCACTTACCTTCTCATGGCTATGGGCCGAGTGGTCTAAGGCACCAGACTCAAGTTCTGGTCTTGGAGAGAGGGCATGTGTTGGCTTTGCGTGGTGGCCACCAGTGGTTGGTTTCTATTCTATCATGAGACCACTGCATAGGCCACGATTGGATTCACTCCTTGTGGGATTCCTCCTCATGGGACCTTGCACTTGGTCATTAGGATTTTACCAGACGCCTTGTGCACAATTTTCTTGTGCGCTCTTTCTCCAGGTGACTTTGTATTAAGCGCTTGGGCGCTAGTTCTGGTTTTAAGACCTTTGATGCCTTGGATGTGTAGTGCTCTTGGTTTTCTTTCTCGGTATATCCAAAGATATTTTAGCAGTCTGTGTTGTGTATATTCCGTTGTGAGGGGTGTTTTCGGATAGCTATGTAGCTCTCGTTTACGCGTGTTCTCTCATGGCTTTTCTATTGGGCGTGTGATGCCTCGCACATTACCTTTGTAATGAGTTATATGTTCTCTTATGAGTTAGGTGGAATGGAAAGGGATTGACGCTTGCGTTTCGCTTGGATTTAGTGACTTATCTGTTGGTTGGACGTGTTGAGCACGAGACTTGGTCCCCTCCTCTTCATGGCTTCATGATTGGGCGCTATACTCTAGTTTGAATTGTGATGTGTTGGATTGGATAAGACATGGATTGCACATGTACGTAGTGCACAGTGTCGTCCCCTCATGGGATCCTCCTCCATTTGACTTGGTTTGGCGCTTGTGCGCTAGATTTGA